>DWJZ01003948.1:0-16117 GCA_018249125.1 Asbolis capucinus | reverse complement strand
CCCAAACTAAGCGTTACCTTGTACTATGGTGATCAGACAACTGATGAACATACATATATGTATATTTTTAAATACACACTTATATAGATATTTATACACAGACACACAGAACAAACAGTCCTGTTCATCACAGAAAAGTTTGACCTGGATGGGAATCGAACCCACGAACTTCAGTGTAGCATTCAGGTTCACTTACCACTAGACCAACTGGCCTGTCGATTTAGGATAGTTTTATCCCTAATTATACCTCGGGATACGAGACGAAAGTTTTAATGGGATTTTTGGTCCACTGGTAATTTAAAAAAACAATTATGGGTTATAAAGGCTGCAGGTACAGCTAATTTATATTAGTAGGACAGACTTTTTGCTGTTACTAAGTTCGCATTGCAAGTAAAATCCTTCTACTTCTTCATCCCCCTCTCCACAGTCAAGTTTCTTCCTTTCTATTTCAACCCTTTAAGACTTTTAACGTTAAAAAAACCTACGCTTTCCTCAATTTTTACTCTACCTTTGTACCAAGTTTCATCAAAATTGGTTCAGTAGTTTAGGCACAGAAAGGTAACAGACAGACAGAAATACTTTTACATTTATTATATTAATAAATAGTATGTAACATATTAAGCCTATCTATTCTTGAGTTTTCTTTTTATGACATTCAATGCAGCACTGATATTTTTTTTATTTTTCCATTCTTGTAGTACAAGGCACTTTATGTCTGGAGTCAAATTTGGCTTTACAGGGTTTATTAAACCGCGTAACGTATAAGAAAAGATGAAATATTATTTCTTCAGTACTTTATTAAGATGTACACTATTTTAATACCATCTTACCTTCCATTTTGTTTTTTATATTAGAGAGAAGTCTAGGCGTTTCTCAGCCACACTGTAAACGAAACATGTACAGGATGTTTTAGATCTGGTGTTGCTTTTGTGTTGAGTTTTTATTTCAAATATTCTACATTCCATCATCGAACGAGCCGACACACGGCGGGTATCCATCCCTTCATCGTTCACATCCCACCAGTGCGAACGACGCGCTTTGCCTGTTCTTTTATCTCCCGTAACGCGAAGGACTAGAATAACTTGTCCGCGTCGGTGTTTCCGTTTGATTAAAATGTTAATATCTTCAAATCAAGTGTGAATAGGCTTCTACTAATATAAGTGCTTTACCATCATAGTTTTCATCGCCACTTACGATCACTAAATTACTTATGGTAAAAAAATATATAAATTTCACGACAGTATTTGCAGGAAGTAGGTAAATTTACCGGAATACGATAAATATATAATAGGGATACCCTAACCGTTAGAACGTTCGCCTTTTGAACCAGCTCTTGGGTTCAAACTGAGTCCAACTCTTATTTTTAAGAAGTTATATATGTAATACAAGGTAATTATATATTTTATATTTATGTTACCTCTTATAAAAAGGTAACATAGGGCATAACTTAATGCCTAATGGCGTTGTCCACCAGTCAACCCTGGGTGGAAGTGGTAAAAGCTGTTGGTAGGTGATTATCATTTTCTTCGGTGAAAACATCATGAAGAAACCTACTCCTGAGAGTTCCCATAAAGTTTTCAAGGTTTGCGAAGTTTGCCAATCCACAATTGACTGAATACGGCCTATACTCTTCACATTGTGAGAGATCCGAGCCCAGTATAAAGACAGTTATGGGTTACAAGATCGAAGCGACGCAGTGACATGGCGTTTAACGAACCCATTTGGCTTAAAAATCTTTAATTTGATAGCCTATAACTATAATGAATCGTTATATCCTATCGGTTTGAACTTGGGTAACTTTAACAGCAGGTCCTGGGTTCGGATCCTGAGCACTCCTGGAATTTTCAAAGTTATGTATGAACGGATACTCGGTGCAAATTGTCAAGTATGTATGGTAAACAATTCAGATCGATTTTGCATCGATTATAAACGTAAATATCATTCTAATCCTCAATTGGCCAACGTGGTGGACTATTAATTTGTGAGAGGACGAGACGGACTCGAGCCCAGATCTACAAGAGTTTACTAGATACCAAAAGTTGAGAAACCAATTCTCAGAAAACCATCTTAAAATTTTTATTTACATTAAAACAACAAATTGAAATTATAAAGGATTTATAAATGAAATAATATTAAAAGTAAATCAATAATTTATTGGAAATAAATAGTTACAAAAATAAATTAACTTAAAATTATTTATCAAAACTAAAACATTTCGATTCTTACAGTTATATCTCAACTTGTTTACCATTACAATTGTAACTTACAGTCGCCGCACCATCAGTTGGTACATTACCATTTACTGCAACAGTACCAAATATTGGTATTTGACCATTCACTGCAACAGTACCACCTACTTCCAAAGCATCAGCGACGATAGAAACCCCGAAACCTGACAATCCAGGAGAGCCACTGGTAATTGTGAAGGTGTTGCCATTGGTTCCTAAATTAAAAGTCGCCATATTTCCATCAATACTTGCCAGAGTAGCACTGGTAAGTGCAGCGTTGTTCAAATTCGCATTGGCAACCTCACTGGCAGTACTAACAACAGCTGGGACGACACTGGCAACAACCGGCACGTTTGGATTAGCGTACGGATTGGCATAGTTCGCTGCATTACTTGCTAGTGCGTTCACAGCGTTCTGACTGGCAGTGCTAGCAACTGCAGTATTCTGAGCGATATTGGCAACATTTGCATAATTTGCATTCGCTAAATTTTGGCTCGCCGCCATAGCGTTGACTGCATTCATATTGGCAATATTAGCATTGGCATTTGCAACAACATTACTGACTGGCACGGCTGTTAGTTGACTGGCAGATATAGCATTGTTGATGTTATTGGCCACGTTAGAAATGTATCTCGCAGTGGTCTCCGCAGCCTGCGGGACTGAGTTTCTTTGGATGTAGGAGATTACTTGAGCTGAGGATAGCTGAAAAATACAGAGAAATTATGGTATAAATCAATGTATCTACATATATCATAAAAATCAATGTTTTTTTATCCTTTATAGACGGAAATGGTAGGAGATAGAGCATTGATGTCTTTAGAAACTCCGTTCAGTATGCTCTGGAAAAGATTTTGGTGTCAAAATGATTTCGATCAGACACATGGTTGATGAGTTGATGCGTACCAACTCGCGCCGGATACAACTAGAACTATAATTATAGTTATACGATTTCAATACGTGCATGTTACGTGAACAATTTTGTTCAAACAGCGTTCTTGTGATTTTTTTTACTAATAATTTATTTTTATTTTTATGACATTTAAACAAATACATCATGGGATTTTTTTTGTTTTAGTTGCTGGATTCCGGTAGCTGTCTTACTTCTTAAAGTATATTATAAGGTACACAATATTCCTAGTAAATCCCAAGAAAATAATAATAAATTTTAAGTTTTTTTTATTTGTTTATCAGTTTGTCGGTTTGCCGCACGAGATGTCACGAGTTTGTCCGACCAAACTTTTACGTGACAGATAAACGTTTATTCTTGGGCCACGGGTGTCAGTTTCGAGGCTTTAGTCTATACCTGCTGTAGGTATAAGTACCGTAAACGATATATTTTTTATATTCAATACGTAAGCACTTGACTACTAAACCTATAAGTGGCGACGTAGTCTTTGATGGTAAAGCGCACTAAGTTAATAAACCTATTCACTCTTGACTTCAAGATATTACGTTATAATCAAATGGAAATACCGACGCGGTGAATTTATTCCACACCGTCGCGGTATGAATGATAAAGGCCGAGGCGAAACGCGTCGTTTGTACAGGCGGCGACAACGACGGACTACAGCCGTGCGGGTGCTCTTATCTGGCTAAAGACTCACCTGTAAAACCGCGACACAGACAATAGATACTGTGAACTTCATTTTGAAGTATTTAACGTTAATGATATATCTCAAATATACGATCATTTATATAGCTTAATTATCGATTACATTATCATTATCTTAATAAAATAAACGTGACTATGCTCGTTATTATTTATCATTAACATCTAACATTACATGTAATACACTAGCTTCTGCCCGTAATCGTCCTTCGGAATAGTTACTTTGGGCTAACGCTTACTTTAACTCGTGACTTCGTTTCTGTCATACATGATTTTTGCGAAACTATAACCGTTTACGCAGCGCACGCAATGGAAGCTTTTAATAGGAAAAAATCCCCCGATTCTGAAATGTTCTTCATTGGTGCTCCGCTCGTATTGGTCTTAGCCTAATGATAGCCTGATGACTTCCTCTATAAATGAGCTATCTAAAACTGAAAGAATTTTCCAAATCGGACCAGTAGTTCCTGAGATTAGCGCGTTCAAACAAACAAACTCTTCAACTTTATAATATTAGTATAGATTTCTAATCGATACATACACAAACTTGCTCATGGCTTTAACTTATAGGTGGCCCAAGCCACGGGTTTCTCCTCATACCGAGGAAGCCTAGAGCATACTACGCTGCTCTTATGCGGATTGGTGGAGGGTTTAGTGGCCAATTGAAATAGAACTGAAAATAGAAAACAATAAGAGCCAGATATGCCCTCATTGTTTTCTTATCTTCAATATAGAAGCTATTTGAGATCAACTATTGGCGTCAACCCATTTATATCCCACTACTGATCACGAGTCGTTTTTTGCACTGGAGGCGTGAATTGCGCTGCGTCAATGTAAATTGGTGAAGGGGTTAGTGGTCAACCCAGGTTTCAGGAGTTTTTATGCCGTCATAAGACCTTCGCCAATGTTTAACAAATGCTATTTAATGACAACCACAAACTGGTGGCTTTATGTGCCCTCCAAGGCACAGAAGCGCTCGTGAATTTTTTACCACTAGCGGTCACCCATCCTACCAACCACGCCCGCTGTATAAATTTTTCTATAGGTTACAATCGCATCCGCCGGGCTATGAACGAATATTTCGTAAATTCGTTAATTGGTTAAAATATGTGAAAGTTGTGTTAATATAAAGAATAAATACTTTTAATATTTTGTGAAGGCTTGCTGTAAAAATGAAATTTGTTTACTATTGTACTTTATTTCGTAGTATAATATTCAGAGTTAAGATAAAGAATTAATACTTTTTATATTTTGTAAAGGTGTAGAATCGTGCGATAAAAATGAAATTTGTTTACTATTGTACTTTGTTTCGTAGTATAATATTCAGATTTATAGATAACATAAAAGAAAAAATAAAACAAAAATATTAAAAACAATTTATTTATTATTAAACCAAGCTTAATTATAAATGACTATCATAACAAACAAGGTACGAAACAGATTTCTTTGTACCTATTTAAGCACTTCTAATGAACACGGTTCCTCATTACTGAGGAGGTCTATAGCATACTCCACGCTGCTCCAATGCGGATTGGAGTAGGGGATAGCTAGAGGATAAGTGTCGGAAATATTTGTGCTGTCCAAAATGGGGCCGTCCAAAGACAACTGGGGCCGACGACTTTCCGTGCCTTCCGAAGCACGTAAATTCTTTTCATCACCTCGCATAAACTCACAAACATACCACATATAACAGAGAAAGAAATGGAATAGTCTCCTGTATGTAGCGCTTTTTCCTTCGGTGACGATTTCTGCCAGTTCACTCTACTGTACCGCGTAAAGAAACGTAGTTACGAGACAGAAAGATATGGAGACCTCAAAGACTTCTTATGGAAGGGATGTAACTCTTTTTACTTACGTGAAGACTTCTACCAGTTTAAACGCCACGTAAGGAAACTTCGTTCAAAAGAAATTGTTTGTTTTTAGCGTTTACCCATTCTTCCAGCATGTCCAACTCGCCCAGTCACTCGGGATCAAAAACCAAACACAAACACAAACAAATTAAAAGTGACCACAAATGGTTACTGAGCCCTTAGCTGGAACGTAACCACAGAAGGATACATCACCCATCGTAGGAACGGCACCACTAACGGAGGTAATTCCATTTACCCTCACATCGTTACCAGTAACAATAACATTCCCAGCACCCGAAGCCAGTGCGTACAACTCCGACGCTGGTATCACAACTTCTGGCAACACATACGCTGGTATGACAACTGCTGGAATCACCACAGGAGGTAAAATTGTGGGAAGTGGGTCTGGTTCGATGGGCACAATTGGTATTGGTAGAATTTCCTCAACAGCTGGAGAGTATATTGGAGGAACGTCTACAGGTCTGATTGGAAGTGGTAGCAACGGTTGAGATCTAACCAGCAATGGCTGGCCAATTCGCAGCGATGAGCATCCAGCAGCTGTAAGTACAGAAAGAGGTAGAATTCGCTTCATCCTCATTCTTCGAAGAAAGAAGTAAAAGAAATTAATTAATTTCGGAGTTGCCATACAAATTAAAACCTGTTATCCTGCGCGTTATAGGATAAAACCTATCTTGTAACCATTTTTAAGTTTTAAACTTCGATTATGCAAAGTTTGATCTAAATCTGTCCAGTGGTTTTGGCGTGAAGTTCGAATCTAGCGACAGACAGTGAGACAGACAATAAATCCAAAAAAAAATGTTTTGGTCTCTATATCGCTAACAAATCCGCCCTGCATCAAAACTTTCAAAATATGTGTACCTACACAGTTAACCCTGTTACAGTTTTAGTATTAGTAAAGATTTGTAGAAGAAGGTTTCTACAAATTAAAGTAAGGATAATATCCTAAGTTTCACTTGACCTTGGTAAACGTCAGAAACCAAAAAACTTGTCCTGGTCCCTCCTGTAGGTTTGTGAGCCCGGGTTCTTGTAACTTGGAAATCATTTGGACAATTATAAGTCTGTTTTGATATTCCAGACTATAGTCTATCTCTATATATCGATTCTCATTCCCATCCTCTCAAACAATGTCATTGATAGAACTATTGAGTAAAAACAGTTGTATAAATACTTACTTGCTTGTCTGTTTGTCACTTATTTCTACCAAACTTAGATAAAAATACTTACGTGCGCATCTCCCAGCAATAGTTACTGAACCACTGGCTTTCACAGGACCACTAAATGAGACAGTACCCAAAATAGGGACTGTCCCTTCTACTTCTGTTATACCATTTGTTAAAATATCCTCTCCATGCACGTAGATCTCTCCTACACCATCGGCTTGATTACTGGTGCCCTGAAAAACATTAAGTACACGATCAGTAACACAAGGTGTAGAATTTGAATCAATGGGAGTATTAGTAATGACAAGATAAAAAAAAATCTGATACCTCGATTAAATAAAACTTATTCATAAAAGAATACATCGAACTCTCGCAGTCAGAGTCGTTAATGTATATTTTAATTACTCCTTAGAACAGAATCTCTGTACAATTAATTCAGAATATAAGCTGGTTTTTCACGCTTTATGGCTATAATGAAGTACCCACAAGGTCTATAGAAAAGATAACAAGTACTATTGTACTATAATCATTAAAATTATAATTTGAAAATTTCCTAGAAGATCAAAATTGCAACAGATGCACATGCAAATTTAATGGAAGGACCATAGACTACTCGCAAAATCCCTAGCTGTAACTATTCTGAAAAGATTCTCCCAACTTAAGACACATGAAAATAAATTATCCCCCAGTTTGAAAAAGAGCAAAATAAGGTATTCCTCAAGTTAATAAATCAGACAAGAGAAAATAAATGATCCTCATTATAAAATATGAAAAAAAGCTTATCTCGACTTAAGTAAATATTTTTAGCGACTAACATTACAATTACAAATTATGTTAGAATTACAAATTAAGGGAAAACTAACAAACAACCAAATATATATTGTTTTATATAATACTTAATCACTGGAGTAGCATAGTTGAAGGCAGTTTTAAATAAAATTCGATAAAATGACTCATCTTTTATGTCTCTAAATAAGAGAAGGCAATTGTAAATAATGATATTACGCTATTTTAAGAAGTAGATACGTCGCTAGTACCCCCATTTAGCAGCACAGAAAACAAACTAAAGTTATTAAATTTTCACAGCTACCTCGCAGTAGGCTGCTTGGTACAACACAATATACACATCATACGTTTGCATTAATTAATCAACAAAATATGAAATATCATCATTAAACCAGTAAGAAATGAAGAATAATTAACATTACATGATTTTACAAGCGGCGCGAATAATTTTAGGTGTTTGGAGAAAGTAGCAAACGCTGGCTATCACTTTTACTCTTATGCTATTCTGTTATGTTGATCACGGCATCCCTTTTACACCATTAAAGATTGTCAATTTTAAAAATGTCAGTGTATGTATGCTGTCAACACTGTTCTAGAATTTATCGTGTTTTGAGAGCGTATAACGTATCTATAGTATATAATATCACTGATCAGAACTTACTTTGAAGGAAGGCCAGCGGAAGTAAGACATCAATCTTTCTATTACATGCCTCCTACATTGGTCTCTCAATAAAGACTGATCACATTGTATTGATCGAGCCTCACGAGCTACCTGTCGAAACATGCGCTCAAATCAACCACATTCGTTTTGAGAAGGGTGTCACAAGGCAGACTCTGTGTCCGTACTTTTATACAATACACAGGCCTTCAGCGTGTATCAATCAGAAAGAGTAAAAAGAAGAAAAGTGAAAAGAGAAAAATAGAGAAGAAAGAAATAAAATGAAAGAAGAGCTTAAAAATTCTACCTGACACCATACGAAGAACGAATAAAAATGATAGATCTCAGATTTAAAAATGTAGGAAAAGATAAAGAAGAAAGAAATGAAAATAAGAGCAAACTATAAAAGTTGTTCGGTGAATCACCATTTTGTGTTTGCAATGTTATTTATAAAGAGAGGCAATCAAATCTTTCCCAAGTGGACGGTAACAACGGTTATGAGGTTATGAGTCAGATGTTCGATGATTCACCGAACATTATTATAAATAATTAAAGAAATAATCGTACCATAGTTATAAAATTAACTTATAAACATAAATAAGACAAAGATATAAAAATTAAGATATGTTTAATGAATGAATCATTTAATAAATTAATGTGAAAGAAATAAATAAAGCCTATTGAATAATATTTGAAACAAAAACTTACCCCAAATTTTGTATAGAAAAATATAATATTAAAGAGAAAGTAGGTATAGTTAAATGTTATATGAAGAAGAGTGCAGAAAGATAATAATAGGTACAATAAAATATATTTAATTAAGGTGATAAGGAACATTGGCAAGCTTCAAACCATTAATGGACCACTACTGAGCACAGTAGCTGCCCGACATGCTGCCTTCGACATAGCTTAACGATTGCTATCCAATAACAACCAGGACCGACGACGGCTTTATGTCCACAACAGAAGCGCTCACGAAATTTTGCTACTATTGGTCACCCGTCCTCCTACCGACTGTTCCCGCTGTTGTTTGGCTTTTTCGATCTCTTACAATCGAAACAATCCGCCGGGAAATGCGAAAACTTGTATTTCACACATGCATTTGACACACAAATTTCAGAGGTGTCAATTTGATTAAATTCTTTTCGAGTTTTATAGCTAAGAAATGATTTAGAATTTTACGTTCCTATGGATGAAAATCTATGAAGTCCTTCTTCATCTTTGTTTCACCTTTATTAAATTATTGAAGTTTTTATACATTACTTACAGGCTGAAGATCATCTTGTCCAATTTCTGTATTCAATAGTGTATTTTCGTCGTTGTCAATGGATTTCTGCAAATTAAATAATATTTTATTTTATAATATATATTTCTTTACCAAACAATACATTTGTCAAAAATATCTTCAAATAATATTCAAATTTAAATTTATTACATATTATTCAGTAAAACTTATTATAAATAAAGCGAATATTTTAATGATAAGAATTTCAACTTTGTAATTTATATTAGGTACATTAAAGATAGTTAACATTTATTTAAATTAACAAAGGATAATTAAAATTTATTTAAATTGAAGAAGTGTTTAATTACTTACAGGTAAAAGATCATTAAATTCAGTTTCTTCATTCACCAACAGTATTTTTTCAAGGTCATCGGAACCAAAGGAATTCTGCAAAGATAATATAATTTTTACTTCTACATCACAAATATCTTCTAAGTGCATCAAAAATATCTTCTAACAAAATGAAACTTTGTGCTTAATACCAACTAGAAATTACTCTCGCTTCGCTTCGGAAGAAGATTGCATGAAAACTCTCCAATAATCCTTCTCGTCATATAATCTACAAACATGTATAATTGTTTCTAAAATGATCCAGTGGCTTCAGTATTGCCATATAAATGTTAAACTGCCATCCCATGGGAACAAAGCAGTTTTCAGGGATAAAATTTATCGTATAACCAAATTAGTAATTACAAATTTATCTAAATGCGTGCAATAGTTTTTGCGTGCAGCTCGAACAGACATATAGACAGACAGAAAGACAATAAATCCAAATAAATATATTTTGGTCTCTATACCAATAACAAAGCTTCCCGGCATAAAAAAATCCAAAAATGTTTAATGTACAGAATTGACCCCGTTACAATTTTATTACTAGTATAGATTCGATGAAATTTATTGGGACATAAATACGTTCAAACTAATTACACCCATTGTACCTACATAGTTGGTTTGCAACGAACTGAACAAAACACCAGCCCACATATCAAGTGAGCTGGTATTTATTACGCCACAGTTTTTTCACTTACCTAACATCAAGTCATGTGATAAAGTAAATAAAAGTAAACAGGTATGTACATATATAATGACTTACAAGCAAACTATCATTGTATTCTAGTTCTTCTTCCACCAATCCAGCCTCATCTTCAACAACAACATAACTGAAGGATTTCTGAAAATAAATAATATTTTATTTTAAACCAAAACCTCTCAACTCAGAAAATGAAAATTTTGTAACAAACACAAAATTCAAAGAAATTTGTTCAAAATCAAATGGTTAATGAATAAGATGTTAATGTATAATAATTTTATGTCCTAAACAAGTCAAATCTTTTATTTAATGTAGGTTTTTTCAACACACATATGAACGTCAATTTCTGGAACCTACGGTTTCGAAAAGGTACGTCATTAAAAGGAGAAGAAACGGCAAAAGTAACTCCTTGATACACTAAACAAGTATAAGAATAGGATCATCTGGCCAGGGTAAGTAAACACCATCATCATTGCAACCCATAACTGTCCCACTGCTGGGCTCAGGTCTCCAATCACGGTGGGCAAGTGCAGATTGGTAGACTCAACACACCTTCAAGAACTTTATGGGGCTCTCAGGAGTGCAAGTTTCCTCACAATGTATTCACCATAGCAAGTGATAATTAATTCATAATACTCTTTATGTTGTGGGATTCTGGACAAGCATTTACTTATAAAATGTAAAAAATAATAACTTTGAAAATTACAGTAGTGCGTAGGAATTGAATCCAAGGCTCCTGATCGAAAGACCAACGTTCAAACCGTTAGACTATCACTGGTTAATCACCAACACTCATTAATTTTATCGACTCCAAGACTATATATAGTATATATAAGGGGTAACGGCAAAAAATAAATTACTTGCTTCAAGAGCGGAGAAAACGAAGACAGAAGCATATCGATAGTGAATAGAACCCCTCAGTAATGACGCCAGTGGGACCAGGATATATCAACAGGAAACAGGATGAATGTTAATTCATTCTTCTGTTAAGAAGAATGGGTAAGAGGATGAGTAAAAGACAAGATAGAAAAATAGAAAAAAGTCTGCGAACTCTGCTGTACAAATAAAAATCTCGGAAGGAGTATGGACTTCTTTTAACATTGTAAAAAGTACGGAATGTACTATTAAAACTAAATGAAAACACATTTTCCTAAAATGATTCCATAGTCAAACGATTTTGTGACATATAAATTAAAATTTTTGACGTAATTTTCATTACGGTTTTCTAGAAAACCGATTACATATTTTCCTTTGTTATATATCATATAATGAAGTTTTATCATACAATAATTTGTAACAAAATATATGAGCTATATTTCAATAACTTACATTTGTGGCCAAGATCTGGAAAATTAATAAAAAGATTGAAAAATTCCGCTTCAACATTTCGATTTTTAATTCCACTTTTTCAGTAAACAATGATATACAAACAATAATTACCCATTTTATATGTTTGTGTTTATCATTTGCAGTGAGTATTTTTTTCTTGGAAATATAATAAAAATGTTATAGGCTTATCCGTATGTTTGTAATTTATTTCTACAAAAATTACGTTTATATGAAATCTAGTAATATATTAAAATACTGTATAAATAAATAACAAATATTATTAATAATTACTTATGAAATAATGTATGATAATTCATTTATACGGATAATCTATTTATAACTTTATTGTGGTCATTAAAGGATAAATAAATAAACAACAATTATTAAGCGGCAGATAATTTTATTAAATTAAAATTACTATCATTTACAACAATTATATTTTTCATCTAAATTTATCAATTAAATGATTGTCATATTTTTAAGCATCTACATTTTTTGATAAATTTACATTCATGATATGTCGATGACTTTGTACCTTAGTAGTGAAACAAGGAGTCCTGAGTTTGATTCCCGGCCAGGACAGATATATCATAGATTGATCGTTAAGTGTTTAAGTAAACGGTTAATAAATTAACAATAATCCTGAGCAAACCCAGTAAAAAAATGCAGTTATTTAATACGTGACTCTAAACAAAGGAATAATATCAATTATGTTGAAATAAAAATTTAAAGACTTTATTTTTGTCTCAGTAATGCGGGTTAATTGAAGAATAACTAACACGGAAGAAAAATACGTGCCTATAAGTATTCAACGGATTACAAAATAATTAATAAGTATGAACAATAGATTGTGCTCTGTGCGTTTCGAAATTAAAAATACAACTCTTGTCGACAGCGAGTAGTTTAATTCGTTATATGCAGTACATTTTTTATATATTTACAGCCTGTTTTTACTTATATCATTAGTATATACTCTATCATAAGTATATATTATATCGTAAGTATAAATTCTTTCTGTATTGGATAGTCCATTTAACGAGGAAGGTTATATTTTTATCCTCGTATATTTAGTCCCGCGGAATCAAGGTGAACATTCATGTTTTGTTTCTGTTACCTTTTCACTCCTAAATTTTGATGAAACTTGGTATAGGGGTGGAATAAAACTTGACAAAATATATATGGGTTGAAAACTACAAGCGTATCACGTCGCATTCACGTACTATATGTGTTCACTTTTGGGGAGGGGTGGTAAAATAGGAGGGGATGAGATGGGGTGTACCACGCAGGAAAGAGCTAGTTTTAAACTTAAAATAATTTTTCATTAATTGGGAAAGAAAACACAAATAACCTCCGTGACCAGTGAACATGTATTATATATGTATATCCCTTCGTCAGAGATATTTCATTCGATATTTCGTTCACTTCTTCAGATGCACGGAGTGTTGATAAAAAAATAACCCTCGTATTATATCAGACTACATTCTATCTCGATAGTAAATATTATTCAAATCAACTCAGTAGTTTTTGCCGGAAAGAGCAACAAAGATGGCCATCCGTACAGCTTCACAAACTTTAATGCATAATTATTAATAGTATAAGTAAGATACAGTCTGTGTAGCAATTATCGTACAAGATGGTAACAAGTTTGTCACAGGTTTAACAGATTCACATTACAAATTAATAAAATCATCTCTAGAATTCTGGGAATTTGTCTTCCGTCCATTTTTCTTGAAGCATTATAATGAAATAAACACACCGCCAGTACGTACGTCCCGTTTCACCTCGTCCTTCATTATCCGTACTCCGTCCGCGAAGGAATGGAATAAGTTGTCAGCGTCGGTATTTTCTTTTGATCTTCAACTTTACCATCAAAGACTACGTCGCCACTTACCATCAGGTGGTTTCGTAGTTAAGCGCTAGCTTATTTAATATATAAAAATATAAATGTATATTTTTAAAATGCCTGGGGTCCATCCGTGTCATTATTGAATCCCAATCGTTTGCTTTCCATCTTTCTTCGGAAGCAGGGCTTGCTTGTAAGAGATGCTTACATCCATAAACAACGCTAACATGACCTGACTTACCATCAGGTAACCCAAGAATACTTTTGTTTCTCTGGACCGTATGTTGTTAGTAGCGACTTACTTGCAAAACGCTCTCTTCGTCTTCTCCAATCTTACAGATTTAAACAAGTCTATTTTCTTCCTTCACAACTTCTTTATTGATAGGCAACGCGTGTTAGTAAATTTCTGAGCTGACGATCACTTATCTTCATGTTATGTTTGTTCGGTTTCTTGCTTATGCCATTAAAAACCTTAGACTGTTCGACCCGATAAGCACTTTTTCAAATCGAAGCGTTTTTTGACTGCATCCGCACTTCGTATGACACATGACGGATTCAAACGAAGTTGTTATCGTTAGATACTATTTGTTCGATCCCTTCCATTGGCATTACAACCTCCAGGGCTTGGATTGACTCCATCAATCCGCATTGGAGCAAGATGTTGGAATATACACCCGGCCTCCTGAGAATAACAAGAAACCTGTGTTCACTTTACTTCACCCTTCATCTCTATCATATTCCACCACCTCACTCCAAAATTCTTCGATATATTCTTCATAGTATTCGTGACATTCTTCCCTGATATCATCAATAATTTGCGTGAGGTCATCTAAAATGAACCAATTGTTGATTCCACTAATAACAGTATTATCAATTTCCATAGGTTGTACTAAGAGCTCCATATCTTTTTTGCGAGTTTTGTGTAAAATTTTATTCTTCTTTGCAGAAGAGTCCTGAAAATTAATAACTGTTACAATAAAGATAAATCTCTTGTGGGATCGCTGACGAAGACGTTAGTAGCCCGCTTGATTCGATTGCAGACGATCGAAAAAGTTAAGCAGCAGCGGACACGGTCAGTGAGAGGATGGGTGACCGCTAGTGGCAAAAAAACTTGAGCATATCTGTGCTTTGGAATTCACGTAAAGCCATAGGTCCTAGTTGTCATCTTTAGATAACAATGGTTAAGCCACGTCGTAGGCCTTTGAGAGACATAAAAACTTCTGACACCTGGGATGGCCACTAAGACCTCCATAAGACATTGGAGCATCGTGGAAGATGCTGTAGGCCACCTGAGAAGAGCAGGTGCTAGGTAGTAGGTCGCAAATGGGGTAAAGCCACTTCCGTACCAGAATTCTCTGTATTAAGAGACATTGCACAACACAAACACTACAAATAACGTCCACATCCCGAGAACAAACATTTATCTGACATATAATTGTCTGCGCAGGTAAAAATTCGAACTTATCCCTCACTTCGCAAGCAGGGTCATTAAGGTACAGGGCTTTCAAAAATTCTGATGCTTAACTTACGTCAACGACAGTTACCGATTCAGGAATTGGTATACCATCTGAGTTACAAGTATCTGGTTTGGATTTAATATACGTTATCGAATATTTTTTTGTTGATGCTATTTCAGACGTGATCCTACGTCTCTTTGCACGCCGGGGTGCTGCTTCAGCAAATATTATCAGCATCTAAAAATATATTTAACTTGTCAAAAATAGTACAGCCATTTCCAAACGTTTCCACGTCGTTAATTACACATCAAAACGTGTTTTTTTATAAATAGTTGGTATAACCGCAACAGTATTATTTTATGACACAGAAATCCAAATTGTAAGTCACATAACTTGTAATTCATCACAAAAAATAGTGTAATTATAAGAAGAAATCAATTCCAAATTTAAACATTATTTAAACCTGTAAGACACATCGACAAAACACAACAATTAAAAAATAAACAACAATTACTTACAAAAATAACAACAAATACTATTTTCCGACAACACATTTCCGTAACTGAACAAATAATATTCCGGTAAAAATATTAAATTATTATTTATACACGATTTTTTATCACAATAGTCGCGTCCGTACGTTTTTATCTCATAAAACAAGGTCATTGTACTTAAGAAATGTCACTTAGTTAGTATTTTATTGAAAGAACTAGCTCTGCTCGCGACTTCATTCGTGTGAAATTTACTAAAAAAGGTATAGTTCAGTTTGCAGATTTCACGATAACTTATATAAACTACTCAAAACAAAATAGGGCCCACCTCGAATTTGTCTCTATTTTGGCCTTAACAAAATTATTTAAGTAG
>DWJZ01003947.1:0-16120 GCA_018249125.1 Asbolis capucinus | reverse complement strand
TGCACCATAAAATACGTATTTCCTGACGATTGGAAAAATACGTACAAGTTTTTACTTCTGTTCGCACTCCCGAAATGCACTGCTCCGACTGTTTTTACAAACTTTTATTTAACTTGCAGTGTATGTTTGTATATTAGTATATTTGTTTGTTACGGGTCAAATTTTGCAAGCTTAATGAGACCTATTTCTCTCACACTACGGAGCGGAAATTTTGTATAATATTTTCATCCTGATGACAATGCATTTTTATCCCAAGCATGACCTGACACTACATTCAGGATTAGCTCCAGACAAGGGAACTCCTCAACGGTTAACAATACAGTCATGAAATTTTGTGTTTCTTTGTATTATGGACCTATAATTAAAGTTTATGTATTTAATTATTTTTAATAAATTTTATTTTAACAATAACTTTCTTCTTAAATCTACAAATCCCACTGTCTTAAACTGTCCGAAGTAATGAATAGACATTATCTTAAAACAAATATCCTGCCATTTAAATCTGCACCGACGGTCCAGGGTTCGCATTCAATGAAAAGGACCGATAATAATAAACTTTTATTCATTTTACATTGCTCGCTTCCTTCACCAGCGGATGAAACTGCAATAATCTATTGCAATACTAAATTTAGTATGCAATTGCACCCAAGAAACTTTCATCTGCGCACGCGCAGTGAAATGACAGTGTTCAATTTAAAATAGGAAGAACAAGAAAAGAAGAAAAGAAAACGACTTTATTCAAGACAAGAAAATACAACACATGCAAAAGGGTAAATAACAAATTAAAGATACTAAGGATTTATATTAAACAGTTTGCATCAAATAAGTTTTGTTACTGCTTGTGGCAAAAAAATCCTGCGTAACGGCAAAAAGTGGTATATGCTTCCTCAGAATGAGGAGACACCCGTGCTCAGTAGTGGGTTAGCAATGAGATAAATTATCTATAACTTCTATGTACTATAAGTTGTTTTTACCTTCTTGAATTCTTGAGTCTCAAGTTCTATTACAATCTGAGTAAAGGCATATTCTTTCCTTAATTTAAATTCCCATAGGAATTAACCCGTATTCTTCCCAAAAACACCAGTGGACATTTTAACCATAAAATTAGATCGGTCATTTATTGATTCGACTCTCAATTGATAACGGTTAAAGTGCCCTACGGGAAACTATGGGAAATACCGCGTTAATTGGTTAAACGATCGAATTTTTATTGTTCCCGTTTGTCTTTTGTTTGTTTTGGATTATGAAGGGCCATTGCGATAAAATAATGTTTTAAAGGTTTATTTATCGGAGAAATATGTTGATATGAAGAATTGTTATATAACTGTTACGTAACTTATATGTTGAGATGTTAAGAACTTCTTTGTAGTTGATTGCATATCGTCATAGAATGAATTTGAAAGAATACTAAGCTTCTTTCAACAGAATTTGAGAACAAAGCTGTAAATTGACTAGGGTATTGTATTTATTTATAAAAGTGGTAAGATAAAGTCATAAAGAAAATATTTAAGGTATCGCATAGGGGATAAATATATTTCGTCGTCTACGCCATCGCGTAGTAAGTATCCGTAATTATATAACTTTACTATTGGGTTCGGATCTCCGAACATAATGTTAGGGATAGACTTCAGACAGCATTGAAAATTTCATGAAAAACTCTCAGGAGTGTAGGTTTCCTTACGATATTTTCCTTCACCATAGCGAGTGATAATCAACTTCTGATACGCACACATTGCAAATAAGAGGTGTGCGCAGGTTTGGAAACCAGTGCCTCCCGTTCGACAGACCAACTTTGGCTATCACTGTTTGTCATTGTAATCACTTATATGTATGAATACTAATATTATAAAGCGGAAAGATTTGATTGTTTGTTTGAGGAGAATAGGTTCCTAAACTACTAGGCAGATGTAATAAAATCTTTTAACATTTTAATCCTATATGATTTCTGATGAACTTAGGCTATAAACAACATTGTAAAACATTAGGGGTGTATATAAAAACTTTGATAATGTTACCCAAGGTGTGTAAAAAATACCAAATAAATAACATGTGTATATCTAGTTTCTAGTGTAACTTTATTTCCATATAATTCTTTAATAACAGGAGCATCTAAAACCTGATACTTTTACCGGACATCCTTCAGTCGCACTGCTATGGTTTCAGGATGGTAAAAAGTAATTCCGGCGCAGATGGCGCGGGGACTGCGGAAGTATTGTATGTCTTGTTAATAAAATGACACGTCGGTTGCACAACATGCACTATACTTTTTTCATCTGCAAGTTTAACTTGAATTTTAATATAAACTTGCTTATCCGGTGCGCATTGCTATGCATCAATTCATCAACCGTGTGTCCGGACGGTGTAATTTTGATACCAAAACTTTTTCCAAAGAATTCTGAGTGGGTTTTCTAAAGACGTCTGTACTGTATTTCCTACCATTTCAGAGTCTATAAAGGAAAAACAAACAAACTCACAAACAAACAAACATTGTTATGTTTATATATCTAGATGTGGAATCCAGAGGTCAACTCAATTATTAAAATGTTATTGCTTGAATTTGTCTTTTATTTTTACTTATTATAAATACACAAACTTTGTAATAAAACTCTTTTTAGCGCTATCAACTTCTTTCCTTTTAAATAATCAGCTGTCTTTCTTCGCTGTACTTTACGTCATACAGTCACGTCACGAATCTATCAACCGTCATCTGTCACAACATCACTTACGTTCCTTCGCACGCATAAGACATCTTACATGAATTAACAATTAAAACAACGCTGTGACAATTTTGTTGTAAGCTTCTGTCCTTGTGGGTTCGAACGCATCGTATTGATTTATTTCGTCAAGTTTCTTATGTCAAATTAATTCGTAATTTTTTTAACATGTCCTTGCAAGAGATTGTTGATCGGCAGAGCATATCAGGACTTCCTCCTCATTACTATGCATGAGATTCCATTTGTAGGGATTGTTTTGTTACCCTCAGGATACAAGGAAGCAGTAATTGTTGTACGATTGTATAATTCGACAATATATTTTCACTTACAATGAGCGAAAGTAACGAAACAAGTCAATAGGGGTTTATCAATTCAAATCTCATGTTTTTTGACCCGTAAATCCTTTAGTAATATTCAGTTAGAGAATCAGGATGGGTAGGAATTTGTTGTAAAATATATTAGCATTCTTTCAAAGTCACCCTGCTTTATTATCGCTTACAAGAACAACGCAACTTTAACTATGTTGCGGATTCCGTCTGTGCAAGGTTCCGAGTTCATTCCTGACGGATATTGTTTTGTGAACACAAGCTGAGGTGAACGCAATAATAAAACACAAGAGTTAATCAAATTAAATCACATATGGTTTAAAATATCAATGACAATAAAGTTAAAAATGGGGTCGTACGAGATTGGTTATCGTGTCATTAGTTTATGGACCATTATGGACCTACTAGGATATTACTACGTACTAGTAAATTACATAGTTATATTATTGAGAGTGACATTTATAGGGCGATACAAAACCACATTTCTCTTGACTTAAACAAGAATAGTTACCATGTAACTACAAATCTAAATATATAAAAAATTATGTTTGTTTGTTTATTTGTCCTTTATAAATAACAGATATATTACTGATGTCTTTAGCAACACTGTTCAGGAATCTTTGAAAAAGGTAGTACCGAAGGTACCAAAATTATTTCGATCGGAGTTATACGCGCCGGGCACAGCTAGTACTTAAATAAAAACATGTATTGCATTGCATTAATATGCATATACAACAACGTAGAGTTACATATTACGGTATACTCTAAAAATCCAAAGTCCCGTGGGAATGGCCGAAAATAATTTTGCGTGCGAAGAGTTTCGCTTAAAATCTGGTAGTCACGGTTGGTGAGCAAAACCTCATTTTGGGTATGCCATCTTCAGTACAGTAAGTAATACCGTACAATACAATTTTGCATGCATCAAGTACAGTTTATAACAATTTTGACACTAATCTACTTAGATACCGATATCCAATAATCATCAAAACAAAATACTAAAAAAATACCATCAAACGCCTCTCCCCAGTAAGCCAAACGTTACTTAAAATATTTACTGGAATTACGTTTGATGCAGAAAAATATGGTATTTGTCTTTCTACAATATTATTCCCATATATCTACAAGCTTTTATTTAACTTGTAGTGTATGTAGGTAAGTATGAAGTGGGGTTATACCACGTGTAGGTATTCACGGGAAATCCTAGTAGTCTTAATGCCTAATGACATTGTCTACCGATCAAACTTGGATGAATATAGAGAAAGTTGATGGTAGGCGTTTCACTGTTGAGTGCCAATTCAAAAATGTATACAAATATATATCATAAAATAATATGTAATTCACGTATTATCACAGAAAATTCAACAGTCTATGTTTGGTCAACCACCTTATTCCAGGATACTGACAATAAAATCTATCCTTTTAAAAAGACAATAAATCTTAACTAATATACAAAATCACCGAGTTTACCCTGGATTTGTAATAACTTAATATTTTATTGGACACAATTGAATTTTGAGGGGTGCAGTCTGGCAGACCGATGTGAACAACGTCATATGTAACAAAGCTACGTGCACATAACAGAGACTTAACGCCAGTAGTGTCATTCCAGTAATATAAAGGCATAGAAATATAAACTTTATTTTGTGATAATTACAGTTGAATGTTCAATAATCACTAGCGAACTTGGCAGTCCAAATAACTGACTGGTTACTGCACATACAGCTAATTCTGATTCGTCAAAATTCAACTGTAAGAAGTACAAAATAAGTTTCGTATTCTAATGGGCTACGAGTCGGTAGAGTCAGTTTGAGTTGGTTTAATGTGCGTAGACTTGCAGATCTTCACTACCGGATATTACGGACGTGTTTTTGAAGGGAATGTTGTAATTTTGGAATAAATTATGATGGATCTTTCCCAAATATTTTACTTTGTAAAACAAATTGATACCTTTTTCACTAATATACTCAAACGCGTTGCGTATGAGAAAAAAACCGACACGAAGTATAGACAAAACTTGTAATATTTCCAAAAAAAAACTTGGGAGTACTGTTACAATCTCTTTAAATCATGTAATAAATTAGGAGTATTTAGTCAATGAAGTCCTTTTTATGTTCAATATGTTAGCGCTTGACTGCTATCCTAATTTGACATATTTGGTAAGTATATGGCGAGCAATCAAACCTGTCAATCAATCAGGTCGAACAAGACGTCACGTCGAAAAAGATGTTACGCCGATCAAGACGTCGCGACGAACAAGACGACACATCGAAAAAGAAATCACGTCGAACAAGAAGTAACGTCGAACAAGAAGGAACGTCGAACAAGTAGTAACGTCGAACAAGTAGTAACGTCGAACAAGTAGTAACGTCGAACAAGTAGTAACGTCGAACAAATAGTAACGTCGAACAAGAAGTAACGTCGAATATGACGTTACGTCAAACAAAACATCGCCGCGTACAAGACGTTAATAGGGGCATTTCAAGTGACCGTAGTTTTCATTCTCGATAGTCTTCGACATGGCTTAACGACTGCTACCTGACAATGAGATGCGGGACCAACGTCTTTATATGCACTCCAAAATACGGTAGCGCCTAAGAATTTTTGCCACTTGCGGTCACCCATCCTCTTACCGACCGGGCTCACTGTTGCTTAACTTACTTGTAGTTAATTACTAAGAATCGGACGCCATCCATTGAGCTATGAACGCTTCAAGTTTTCCTTCAGTATAACATAACTACTGCACATTCAAACATTCTTATCTTCCCATAATCTTTTAGATATAACCCCTATGATAGCTTTGACGAGGCGGCAGTAGCTATCTAGAATACGTAAATACGTGACGTAATCTTACATTTCGTGTTACAGTTACGAAGATCTAAGATAACGTAGACTCGTAGACATACGGTATCCAGACAGTTTGCCGCCGAAATACTTGAGTTTAATTTCGCTAGTGTTAGAGCAAAAATGTCCGCTTTTGTATTTGAGTTAATTCGAGAAAATATCATGAAGACGGAAATATTTTGGCGCGAGACGAATTCTGTCTTTTAAGAACATTTATTTTTCTATACAATATTTTTTTCCGGCAATAACTTATTGTGCCAGTTTCAATCAAAATTTCGAAAGCCGGTTCCTGTTTTGACAGTAACAAAATAGTAACTCTACCCATCCTACTACCGACTGCGCCCGTTGCTTAACTTCGATGATCACTTCAGATCGACGCAGGTCGTCGCTTCATTCGCCCGGGTATTATAAGCAAAGTACAAGCGTGTATTATTAGCATCAGTTACCGACCTATGTAACTTGTAACCTAAGTCCTTCCTCGCCCACAGTTCCGCGTGGTCGCGCCCAACGGTCACCACCCGACACTCGACGCCCGACACTCGATGCTCGACACTCGATGCTCGACACTCGACACCGTTCTCGGTTACCGGTGTCGGGTAACCATGGCTACGACTTTACTACACTGACATCGATCAATAATACTGTATTTTTAATATAAACCTAGTATTATTTAATTACTACGTCTATGATTTTGTAGCATTTTTTCTATAAGGTCAAGTAGTGTGCCAGTCCAGTTAGCGAAGGCGGTTCGATTCGGCTGGGAAATTTAGGTAACAGATGGATGTTTGTTCTTGGTTGTGAGTATAATTTATGTTCACCATTCCAACCTCGACGCAAAATGTCAGTTTGGAACTATAAGTACGTATATTTGAAATTATACCTTTCTATGTATCTGCCGTTTTCAACTCAACCGTTCATGACCCGCTATTGAACACGTGTTTCTTCTTTAAATCAAAAGGTTAAGGCCATAGTCCACCACGCTGGCCAAGTGCGGATTCGTAGACTTCACACACCTATGACTTTTGCAAACTCCCCGGCATGCAGGTTTCCTCACGATGTTTTCCTTCACCGTTATAGCAAGTGACATAACTCAAAAAAGTCAGAAGTGCGTGGCCTGGGAATCGAACCCGGACCCCCCCAATAAGGGGGCCGTATTTTTGACCACTAGGCTATCACTGCATCTGCCGTTTATTGAAGTCAAATTAAATTCGTAATATTTCTAATCAGCAGTTTAAGCGAGCTGATAAGCCATGCGATGTTGCCGATGCGTTGTTGCCTAAGGAAGACCTGGCTGCTCTCAGACACCCGGCTGAAACCACCAACCAATTATACCACGACCAATTGTGTTGGCTAAGACATGTCAAAAGATGGGAAAATCAAAAAAATTTGGTATGTCACCCATAAATATTGAATGGAAAAGCGATCTTAATACTTGCTTATTCTTTGAATTAATATTATTGGCACCTAAAGTTTGGCCCAAACTTATGAAAATATACTCAACCGTGAAACATAAACAGTCAGTATCGAAAAAAAAAAATTCGATACTTTAAAGCCTTCATATCAGAAAATAAGGATTATTAAATTATTTACTAGGAAACAAAAAGTTTCCTAATTGTATTGTGGACTATTGAGGAGATCCCTTGTGCGGAGCCAATTCTAATCAGAGCAGCAGATCATGCTTATCAGAAAAATATTGTCATCGGAAATGAAGCTGTGGCAAAATTTCATCTCCGAAGTGGTAGAAATCGGTCTGTTTAAGCTGGCAAGATTTGACACGTAACAAACAAATATACTAACATACTAATATACAAAAACATGCACTGCAAGTTAAATAAAAACTTGTAAAAAAAGATTTGTGAATGATGATGAATTCTAGGGTTGCCAAAACTTTTATAAAGATATAAATTAATATTTTATTTTAAAAAGTTTATAGTATTTTGTTTATAATTTACAAATATGCTTTTTATTACTTCTTTACCAACTTATCGATTTACTCTTAAAAACCTTATAGACCGCACAATAAGCAAAACTAAAATTAAAATAAATAAGGAGGCGTTTCCACAGGCAACTATCAAAACGACCCTGAAAACATTTTTTTATCGAACAGTAAAAAGTTTCATTTAGTCAAAACAGTATAATGCTGTTCCTAACAGTATAATACTGTTTCTAGCAGTATAATATTGTTCCTAGCAATATAATACTTTTCCTAACAGTACATAAAGTTGACATTGGGGTCTCAAATAAAACACGAACATCAGAAGATTATAATACCAAACATTTATTTTCCACAATTAACAATAAATATTAATCAAATAATGTATAAATAATATCTAAAACTATATACATACAATTATAATCTAAGCATGAAAGATGTCGTTGACAATTTTACTGAGAATTCTTAAAAAGTAAAGTATAATCAAAAAGGTAAGTACCTCTATAATTTTAAAAGTCTAAACAGCGTTATATTCTACAAAATGCTAGATATTCCTACGATACTTTGGAATATAGCTGTTTATATTGTACATACAAAAACCATATTGGTTTTGAAATGGCATTTTAAAAGGACATTTGTTCACCATTATTTTATCTCAAAATGATCTCAAATATCTATAAATTCCTATTATTTTACAATATATCAAGTTAGGTAAATCTCTTTATAAGCCTCCAAGTATTTTTACCGTGATTGTCTTAATTTTGTCAGTGATATGTACAAATAACAATGTTCTAATTCTTACAACTTTCAGAATGAATTTGGAAATGCCAAGAGACTTTATTGATTTGTAAAGTTAATATATGTATTGGTATGGACCTAGGCAAATGTATGCTGTCAGACACACACATGGCCTTCAACGTGTTAAGCAACGCCGCGGATTATAGTTTTTATGAGTCCTTCCGTGCTTAGGAGGGCACGTAACGCCCCGGTTTCGGCAACTGAATAAGCCGTGTCGTAGACTTTCAGGCGAAAAAACCTCCCAACGCTTGAGTTCGGCACGAAGCCACCAAACCGCATTAGAGCAGCGTGATCCTAGGCCTCCTCAGTAATGAGGAGAAACCGTTCCTCAGAAGACCATTAATGGTTTAAAACCTAGAAAATATTGAGAGAAAGAGAGACCGTATCTCTACTTTAAAATACATTACTAATTTAATAGTCATAACAATAAAGCTCATTATTTAAACACTATTCATAAAATAAACTATTAAACAAAAGATTATTTATAATCTCATATTGTTAAATAAATTTTTAATATTTACAATCAATCGGTGATCATGTTCGTCCATAAAACTTTCAAAATCTTATTAAATAGGTGATGAAAGAGATCAATTTATTTTGTTAATAATTAAGATCCATAAAATTATGTTAAAAAAGTTAGTTAAGAAGGTATTTTAAAACTTTGCGATGTTTTGGAAAATCTTTTAGTAAAAGTGATTAATGAACTTATTACAATAAATTTCAGTATAGTGATGATAGTGAATAAATAAAAGATCTTACTATAAATACTAACAATATTCACAACTTATATAAATGTAATTTTAACCTATTTAGATTACAAACGCAGTCTTTTGAATAAATACAATTTCCCAAGAAAAGTAAATTGAATAAATTAGTACATAAATTAAATCACAATTTATAAATGCCGGTACTATAATCGTTTTGTTTTTCTATTTTTATTTTTATTTTGTGGCACGATAAATGTAAATGTAAATTGACAATTTGAAAATGATTTTGATGATAATTGATGATTGTCGACTGATGATTGGTGCGGTTTCGCAGCAGTACACAAAATCACAGACGTAGGATAGGATAATACTCGATGTATTATATTTTTTGTTCTTTGAGCGATATCTGACAAGGAATTTATGAGTTCAATATTACGTTAAATAACTTAGCGCTTTACTAGGAACGCACTTGATGGTGAGTGGCGATGAAGTATAAGTATTCGATGGTAAGGAGCACTAACTTAACAAAATTCTTTTCACTCTTGACTTGAAGACAATTACATTGTAATCGAACGGGAATACCGACGCGGCAACTTATTCCAGTCCTTCCCGGTACGGGTGATGAAAGACGAAGCCAAGCGCGTCATTCATACTGGCGGCATGCTTACGACGAAGGGATGGATACCCGCCGTGCGTTGGCTCGTTCGAAAGGGATAGAGGATAGGGAAATTAAATAATGTAATTCCTGCGCAAACTCTTCAAATTATCTACAACACAAATTTTAGGTACATTTTTCAAGTTGTTACTTTTCTACATTCATTAAAATGTCTGAAACGATTGTTTAAATATGTCTGACTTATCGAAAACCATTCTAGAAATATCATTCCGTATTCATTAAAATTTACTTACTCTATTCTAATGGCACAGTTACATGGTTGTGATTAAGATATATTGCACCAACATTTTTCCACACAGCTTTTTTAATTTAATTCTGGGTCCAATTTCCTCTTCTTTGCTCTAGGCGTAGTTTCATTCTGTAATTGAATAGATAACGGTTTCTCTTCAATAGGCTCTTCAAGTTCCTCGTATTGGACAGTTCCAATCAAATCATATTTACTGTCATCAGTTGGTGCAGTCCAAATCACACGACCTTCTAGAGCTTCATCGTTCTTGAAATCATAACTCCATTTTCTCTTATTTTCTTCTTGCTCTCTCGCTAATGATTCCTGGAGGGTATTGACGAAATTATCGACTGTGGTGTCATCATCCACTGAAAATAGTCTTCTTCGTACTGGGTGGTTGGCTGGTATCCTGTACATTTTTCTTTGGTTCATTGAGGTAGTCTGTGAACAAGGAAAAACAGTCTATGTAATGACACTAAACTATATATATAAATCAATATTTGTTTGTGAGTTTGATAGAAGATAGAGTACCGACGTCTTTAGCAGCATTGTTCAGGATTATATGGAAAAATGTTTTGGTACAAAAATTATATCGATCAGCCCCAGTGGTTTATGAGTTGATCAGCAACGCGCACCAGGTACAGCTAGTAACTTATATATTTTAGCTTGAAGCTAACGTTAAATCGTAATTTTTCGATGTTAGGTGATCGAAAAAGATAAGCAACAGTGGGTGCGATGATAGGACCTATCTTGGACCACTACATAAAAAAATTACAAGAGCGTGCTTTCGAGGGCACATTAAACTGTTTGTCCTAGTTTTGACCCTCGATTGCTATTATTTAGCCATGTCAGAGGCCATCGGGTGGCATAAAAACTTCCAACATTTGGGTTGTCCACGATATTGCACCAAATCGTATTGCTGCAGCGTGGATATGCGAGAATAATTCTTTCTATCTGTTTGTTACCTTTTCACACCTAAACTACTGAACCGATTTTGAAAAAACTTGGTCCAGAGATAGAAGAAGTGAGAATAAACATCTACTATATTTTCATAATAATCATAACGTATTTCACTACGTTGCTTTGACAAGCTACAGAACGAAATCCGGTTAACCAATAATAATCAAACAACGATAATTAAATCTGATACAGGATGTTTGGAAAACAATCCGTTCGACACATCGTTTATATTCTGTAAACATCGGATTCGCGAAAGCGCTCCATCGGTTACTATATCTGACCGACGACAGCCGATAACCGATCCCCGAACCCAACACTAACAGCGCTGTTAACACGTTAACTGGATCGATGATGTACGAATCCCGGGGGCTGTGGATTCTAAATAAAATTGGCCGGGAAACAGAATTTGAAGGGTTCAGTATCACATGCAACACATACTCATATTTAGTCGGAAGATTTCTTTCGGGTAACCGCCTTGTATTCGTTTCTTTATTTTATTGTATTTTTTATGACTTTAAGCAAGCAAATGAACTGATGGGTTACCTGATGGTAAGTAATCACCGCCACCCATGGATATTAACAATACCAGACTGTGCTGTCACTAACGCGTTGCCTGCCAGGAAGGAAGTAATAGTCTCGCACACGTGGGGAAGAGAAAGACACGAGCAGTACATTGCTAAAGCAATTGGAACCAATAACGAACCAACCTTGCGACCTTCGATCAAGAACATACTAGATGTCAACTCCCATAGAAATCTCACACAAAATACTATTCGCGTATAGCGGTGATAGCCTAGTGGTTAAAAGTTCGGCCTCTTACTGGGGGGGTCTGGGTTCTGATCTCAGGGGATACTTCTGACTGTACAGAGTTATGTGCATTTAAACATTTAAATGTCACTCGCTATAATGGTGAAGGAAAACATCGCGAGGAAACCTGTATGCCGGGGAGTTTGCAAAACTCAAAGGTGTGTGAAGTCTGCCAACCCACACTTGGCCAGCTGGGTGGACTATGGCCTTAATCTTCTCAATCAGAGAAGAGACCCGTGCTCAATAGTGGACTGAGATGGGTTGAGATGACTATCCGCGTAAATATACACTTATAAACTTATGTCGAATTACCAACGAACTACGTTTTGTTTTTTAAAAACCTACGTTTCACCTCATTACACAAATTGTACCTAGTTGGTTGTAATAAATAATTTCAACGCATTGGTTGACTGAAAATATTGAAAGGAACTAAACAAAACACCTGCCCACATTTCATGTGAGTTGGTATGTATTTTGTCGCTGAGCCGACATCTATTTCTATCGATTGAAGCTTGCAACAAACAGACAACTGGTCAGTAGTTCTAGATTCTATTTTTAAACTTTAGCTACGGAACCTTAAAACACAGGTACGTGCCCTGAGATATCGACTGTAAATTATGCTAGAAGTTTATCAGTTTTGTCTTCATAAGTTTTAAACTCTAGTTCACAAAATTTCTATTATGCAGTTAGATATGGATTACAAAGTGTTGCAGACTGTCGACTCGTTGCAAATTCAATCTGGAATTTTTACCCTACAAATTTGACAAGATTTTATGGTAAATATTCCAGATCGAATTTGCACTCAGCACTTCACATTTGAGAACTTTATGGGGAACTCTCAGGAATACAGGTTTCCTGACGATGTTTTCCTTCACTATAGCAAGAGATAATCAACATCTGACATGCAGAACTTTGACATTGGGGGACCCAATCACATAGAGATAATTGCCCATCGCAACTCATAATTATGGTGATTCTATATGCTGATAAAACAATAACTTAGCAGTGCATTCGATATTACGATGATGTCTTTGTATACATTACATATATCCTTCCTAGCTAGCCAATCTCACGTTCATTTAGCCATTCGTCCCATCGGCTAAAAATAGAACTGCATCTGGGTCATTCTGCCGTTCCACAAATATACCATGCATGGTATGTACCATGGTATATCTGATTAATCAATACACTATTTCTGGTTTTATTGGGATCTAAAATAGACTATGTATGTTTGATCGATAGATCTCAGAGTTTAATGGTTTGATTTGAAGGTTAGATAAATTATGTTAACACCTTGAATGGACTGCATAGAATATACTGGGTTGAATATGCACACAAAATTTATGCAAATCTAACAAATAAGGTAAATTTGTGCAGTTAAAAAAATATATAGTCGGTTAATTTGAGCCTTTTCTTATCTGAATTGACTAGCATATAGTTAAAAACATTTTGAACGATTTATCGATACATTAAGCAGAAAACAAAAAAAAAAATTTCATCGTAATTGTCACTGAGATTGTATGTATTATTTTACATCACTATGTTTTATACCCTATATATGCAAGAATCTATATAAATATATAAACAAATAGAATATATATAAACAAATAGAACCTACACGAATCGTCCAGTCTACACCTGATAACCAAAGTTCATCAACCCGACTCGGCATTATAATTATCGTTATCTACAAAATCTATTTTCTATGATGTAACAAATCACTAATAATCGTTGAAACAAGCTCGTGCGGTATGGTGTGCAATTACCCGTTCGATCACAACAATAAAAACTGGAATAACATACACGCCATTCACTGCAGGTGGTTATTAGTTCCTTCCCAGCTTAACATCAATATTTCCGCATTTTAATTATTGTGTAAACATCACGAAGACGACACGAGTGTAGATAAAGCAGTACTGCTTTTTAAGTGTTTATACCTCAGCTTGGAAGAGTTAGGTAAGGTAATTGTAAGGTCAAAGGAGTACTCGTAAAGATTGAAAAGCAACGACGGTCGTTATGGGTAACCGCTGGTGGTAGCTGACTGCTACATCTTATGACACCCTGGTCTGTCAATATCCATTGGGGGTTGGTAAAAGTTCTACGCATAAAAGTCAATTATAAAATATCTTGAGAAAAACCTACATACCTGGAAGTTTTCCAAAAAGTTCTCGAAATCAAAGTCAAATTATTTGTCGATTTTTTCTACTACAAATAAGTCAGCGGTTGACTATGATCCCACCTGATCCTGATGAAATCTTCGATGGTTTCGATTCTTAGTAAAAGCCTATTCACTTTTGACTTGAAGATATTTGCATTATAATCGAATGGGAACACCGATGCGGGCAACTTAGGTATTTTCAATACACTTATGAACAATTTTTTTAAAAATCTTCCACTCTTTCCCCGTGTCTAAATAAAGAGAAGAAACAGTGAAAGATGTGAACGACGAAGCTATGTGATATGGAGTCGAGGTGTGGCTACCAATCTTGGCCAGCGTGGTTACCTAGACTTCTCCTTATAAGAGTAGGGCGTGGGTATTTTGGGTTACAGTGAAGACATAGTATTAAGGCAAATGACGCTCGAGGCGTGTTCACACACGATAATCCGCTAATGTCCCGCACTTAGCTAGTTTAGTCGAAACAGACACCGTTACTCGACTGTTAGTTCGCGTACTACCGTTAAAATGTAGGCACAGAACGTTTGTCTTTATGTATTGTTCATAACACCGTAACCTTAGCGGTAACCCAGTTTTATAATCAGTCAATGTAAACTTGATCTCCAAAGACCAGGCCAAATAAAACGCGTTCTTCAACTGCGTTAAAGCAGAGATTTTCAATATTTAGGTCGCGACTTAAGGGGTTACGAAGCCTGACTCGGAGGGTCCCTGGCGAAAAAAAATATTTAGGTCGCGGCCCTTAGAGGGTTACGAAGCCTGACTCGGAGGGTCCCTGGCGAAAAAAAAAAAATTTAAACTACTATTTCCTTATTTCTGAATTACCAATTGTTTGTGGGTTTATGGCCAAAATTGTTCAATCCGTGAAGGGGTCGCATATTCGAAAAGATTAAAAAACACTGCACTTACGTTCGGCAATTTCAGTACTGTCAGTGAAGATCTAAATTGAATTACGCTTGAATTTCAATCGCTGACAGGATCTCTAGTAATTATTGTTCAGTAAATTTCACAATATGACCTAGTTAGAAATTGAATCATTTAAAAAAAATGTACATAATCAGAACCAAGCGGGCTTGCTATCTGTGATCTCCTATCTAAAAATATTACCAAGTTTAAAAAATGACCGCGTTAGCTGTGATTAGACTTCATAAGATATATTAAGGCCCGCGAACTGCACAGCCCACACCTGGCCATGTAGTAAATGGTTGCTCGCCCGGGAATCAAACCCCTAATTAATTATTCTCGTCAAATCTCGTCGTTATCACAGGAAGCTGTAATAAATCATACGTCATACAAAAATAGTTTTAAATGATAACGAAATTGGGTCATTATTTCCTTTAACAAGGGAACTGTGAATTTGTTCCGTCTGGAGATAATAATTAATTAAAATTGATAACAATATATTATAGCACCAGTGTTTATACGGAACTAGGGTCCGTCCGCGGCTTCGTATGCGCGGTATTTTGCTAAAAAGTTGTCTAGTAGTCTATTCCAGAATATAATCTATCCCTGTGGCAAATTTGTCCAGATACGTTCAGTGGTTTTTGCGTGAAAACGTTAATCCTCACAAACTTTCGCATTTATAATATTAGTAGAACTTAACGACTGTAGAGTTTTGTTCCAGTTCAGGACAAGTGATAGAAGAAGTTTGGGAAAAAGGATGATTAAATAACGGGGAGAAAAAAGAAGAACCGGCTCTCAAGCTTCCAGCCGGACCACGACTAATATATGTATATATTTTTTTTAATATCTTTGACAAATTACACACGGCCATCTGAACCCAAACTAAGCGCTAGCTTGTACAATGGTGACCAGATAACTGATAAACATACACATATACTTTTAAATACATACTTAAATAGATATTTCTATTACACACACCGACACAGAACAAACATTCCTGCTCATCACAGAAAAGTTTGACCTGGGTGGGAATCGAACCCACGACCTCCGGTGTAG
>DWJZ01003946.1:0-16122 GCA_018249125.1 Asbolis capucinus | reverse complement strand
AATTTTCTAACAATATATATATATATAAATGAATTCTTTGATAAAGCCTAAAGTCTCGATAGACAATACCTATCTGTCATCAGCTTTATAAATAATACAAACTTAGGACTATGTACGCTAGTGTAGGAGGGAAGGAAAAAAAAGCCGCCGGAAAAAAACTTCCGGTACTCTTTTTAAAAACAACATAACAATGTATTACAAAAGTTTATTATTAGCCCGATTGGAACTGGGAGCACAGCGGATACTATAATACAATACTATAATATCCCTTGCTTGTGAGTTCAGATTTTACACGTTTCTTGAACAAATTCACAGGCAAATCTTGTATTAATTTAGGGATTTTATTAAAAACCGTACACCAAGCCCCACAAGAGATTGCCGGAGTTTCGAAAGCCGGTACGAGGACGTAGCTAATTGATTAATTTTTCTTGTTATCCGTTTACTAACATCTCTGTTTAGTTTATATGAAGCTATATTATTTCGTATAAAAACATTATTACTATATATGTACTGTGAATAGTATATTTCTGGATGATTTTCTAGTTAGCACAGCTTATTGACTATAAACACTTAGCTGTTCAACGGAAAAAACACTAGCATATAAAAATTTTTAATTGAAAGGTTTTTAATTATAAAGGTGTAATCATTTACAAATCTATACGTAACTAAGGAATAAGATACTTCTTAGGAAACTTACTCAACGACGCTAACGCATGTATGTATGAGGGATTCAGTTTCTGCGGCCACAATTTCAAATTGGAAATTTGATTGCACATGAAAACATACTTGTACAATTTACTATCTACGACTGCATCGGCATCAACGATCACGTTGGATAGTTGTCAAATAATTAATCTCCTCTTTTTTCCCCCATCATTTACGAATCCTTTTACTCATTCTTCTTCTGTGACCCGTCCTGCAGCGGTATATTGCTTTTCTGCCTAAGGACCATTATTGTCACTACTGACCTCCTTTGCTTCAGCGATATATTGTTCCCTTTCTTGGTTTCTGGCTAGTAACATAATAAATATTAGAAGATACTTACTGCTCTTGTGCCAGAAGCTTACACCCAGTGAGGGAAGAAGCTGCACCATAGCTTAAACTATTGTCACTATGCCAATTATCACAGGTCAGCTCTGTTGCTCGCTTCCCATTGGATTTGCTACCATGCCATATTGCTTTAGTTGGCCTAGAAATAATAAAACCATGATTTAGATAAATCTTATAGAAGACTATTTTCACACTCTATCAAGCTTATACACTGATGTTCATCTTGATCAGCTTTGTAACCAAATTCTATTTTCTTTTTTATAACAGAGAAGAACAAACATGCTTACGGCCCACCTGATGGTAAGTGGTCACCGTCGCCTATGGATACGTGCAACATTCGGAGTCGCAGGTGCGTTGCTGGCCTTGAAGGAAATGGTTAAAAGTCTTTTTAAAAAGTCCCATGTTATAATGCATAGGAAATACCTCAGATAGAAGATTGTTCCATAGTGCGCAAGTTCGTGGCAGGAAAGATCGTGAAAAGCAAACAATGGACGACTGCCATGAATCGAGGCGGTGCGGGTGGAGTTTCAATCTTTGGCGTGTGATGAGGAAAATTTAAAACTTTTATTTACTTCCAGAAAAAATGAGTACGCAGGGAACGATTAGTGCAAAATTGTTATTTTCTTAGGAAATATTGGAGATTTAATAGCAGTTTAAAGAATAGGAACGAAAACATTTTGTTAATTCAAAAGACACAAAAAAAAAATTAGTAAGAAGTAACTATTAATTACTTTGAATATTTAAGGTTATGGCCAAATCAAAGCGAAAAATCTGAACCTATTTAAAAGGAATTGTGAAAAAGAATAAAAGATGACTGAATGACATGGATTTAGATGCAAAATCAATATTAGAACCGTGGATTCATGAGAAGTAAATGTTAATAACAATATTGTTAGGTTATAAAATCAAGATGAAATAGATACATAGATACTCACCATTTACGATCAATGACCACATTTCTTCTATCAAAACTATAAATTAAACCACCCCTCAATGGAGCTTCATTGCCGTCAAACATATCAGACCAGGAGTTGAAAATTAAATGTCCGTTAAGGTTTACTACGGGAAGATCTTTGTCGGATTTCATAATGGATCTGGGATCTTCAATACTGAAAAGAATTGAAGTGATAATATTCAGTTGATATACAATTTATAGAAGACCACTGTTTCTTTAAGTAACATTTTTATAGGGCAGCTATATGATACAACGGCATACGCAGCTATAATAATACTGTACTAAGAGATGACAGTATAGGCCCCAATTCTGTTCTGTTTGTCGTTGAAAATATTCAATCCCAAGTAACACTCGTAAAACTCGTTATTATTGTCGCTTTAAGCCTCATAATCAAACTACAAATATAACATGAGGCCAGGGTCCTTCACAAGATACATAAACCCACAGGATTGCATCAATTCTTTTCAAAGTTACTGCCAGTTTCATAATTAGAACAGATCTTTAATATTAGGATCTAGCCGCTTCGCTATTATGATATGTTGATAAAAAGTAGTGTGTATTGTTTCAGATATGCATCAAACTTTATTATAATCCGTTCAGTGATTATTGTGTGAAGGAATAACAAACTTTCCAAATATTAGAAGGATTGTCTTCTAATTTCTTTGGTTATGTATTTCAGCTCATTCAATTAATTTTAGGGCATATTTCAATTAGTCAAATATTTGACTAATTGAAATATGTAAAAACATATACATTCAACTGCTACTCACTCATTTGCTAGGAAGGCGACGAAATCTCCACCGATCTTGTGCGTCTGAGCTTCAAGGTAACATCTGTTGTCAGCTGTACTGCGTCCCGTGTTATCTAAATGATTCATCATGTTTCCAGCATAGGGTTCGTTTAATGCTGCCATCCGTATCTGTAATTTTCATTTGTTTTATCCTGAATTCTAGTTCATCAGTGTAAGTCTCCCTTGACAGTTTGAAGGAAACAAACCCACCGTACTGGTCAAGTGCGGATAGGTATACTACATTAGCAGCGAGAACTGGTTACTCCAGAAGTACAGGTTTCCTCACAAAATCTACCAGCACCAAATAATTGATATTTAGTGTAATAGGAACGTAACTTTGAATTAGAAGTGTGCACAGGGTTCGAACCATTAATTAGGCTTTATCTCTTATCACTGCATCTGATCATCATAAATATGATGAACAATATAAGGTCCAAGTACAGTAGTAGTACATGTACATAGTACAGTTCTACGCCACTACAGTTAGTAGTGCGTTGTAATATTCTATAGGATACACTTTGGAGAGTGTGCGCAGGAATTACATAAGTTAATTCCCCTAGCCCCGTTCCACCATCGAACGAGCCGACGAACGGCGAGCATTTATACGTTCGTCGTAAACGCACCACCAGTACGTACGTCGCGTTTCGAAACGTCCTTCATTATCCGTACTGCGAATGAATGGAATAAGTTGCCCGCATCGGTATTTCCGTTTGATTATAATGTAAATGTCTTCAAGTTAAGAATGAATAGGCTTTTACTAAGTTATTGCGCCACACCATCAAATACTACGTCACCACTTCCCATCAGGTGGTTTCGTAGTCACGCGCTAACTTATTTTATATATGTATAAAATACATATATGTATACAAAAATACATATATATCTACTGTGTAATTACTAAGGGAATTTGACGAGAGATAAAAAGACGAATAACTTACGTATTTACCCTCTTGAAGGTACGCTGATGTTTGAGCTGTCTGCTGTATGGTCTTAGGACATCCTAAGAATTTGAACTCTTTAATTCGTTTGGATTCCATTACGTTTGTTTCTGTAGTAACCTGCTGATTATGTTAAAGGTTGATAATAAGATTCATCATCATCATTGTAACGTATAACTGTCCCACTACTGGGCTCGGGTCTTCTCTCACAATGTGAAGTGTAAAGGCTATAGTCCACTACACTGGTCAAGTACGCAATTGTGGACTTCACAACCTTTCGGAACTTCATGGAGAACTGTCAGGAGTTATCAGGAGCTTCCTCAGGATGTTTCCTTCACCGTAACAAGTGATAATCGACTTCTGAACCGCACAAAAACTAAAGGTGCGCGCCGCAGGTTTTGAACCCATGATCTCCCGTTGAAGAGGTTCAACGTTCAAACCACTAGTACTGCTTGATGATAAAATTGCTAAGTTATTTTATAAATGTAGTTATTTTCTTACGTTTTCTGGCATTTATAATTGTATGTCATGCGCAAAGTTTTTCGAAGGACCATTTTATCTCATACCGATTAAAGTTGTATTACCTTGCAACTAGTTTTATGCTGTTAAAGCAATAAAAATAGGCCATCGAAATTTTATTACTTGGAAAGACGTTAACGTGAGAAACTTAGCTAGCTAGCTAACGTGTTACCCGACGTTAAACCAATTTACACTTTCACTAACTGTCCCGGCGAACTTTGTACCGCAAGGCAATTATTTTTACCTTTTAAACCTCCTCTGAATTGACACAAATATTTTAAAACCAAAATTAGACATTTAGTTGCAGTATAAATAAATAGCCTAGATACCGACCTGAGCGCCATCTGCCCGGCTGATTTGTGACAAACGCACACAAAAATTCATTAAAATCGGCCGAGCCTATTATGAAGAGTTTAGTGACATACGCAAGTACAGTAGAATTATATATATAAATACAGTACTGAACCCAAAGAAGTATTCTTTTTATAAAGCAGATTTTGACCAAATTCTTATAGACAAATGGTTTTGACAGAATAGATGAGAGTCAATGTACATATATATATATAAATAGATATATATAGATAAGGAGTTCCCTTGTCAAGCCAATCCTAAACGAAGTATCAGGTCATGATTATCATAAAAATGCATTATCATCGGAACTGAACCAATATGCAAAATGTCAGCTAAGTATTGTGAAAGGTCTAATTAAGCTTGCAAAATTTTACACGAACACACAGCAAACTAGTACACTAACAAACTAATACACAAACATACACTGCAAGTTAAATGAAAGCTTGTAAAGATTATGTATGGATGAGAAAAACGGGCTATAAATACTCATAGTTGTAGAATTAAACCGTAATAGTGCGTACACAAGCAGTAATGTAGAGAAAAAAGAAATACATATGTATTACCATTTTGTTTTCTTGTAGACGTTCCGGTGTTTTTATTGTGGGCTGCGATGTGATTGGTGGAGACGTTGGTTTGTGATTCAGCTCCCTGCCGTCTATTAATGAACCCATCTGTGGATATATTCTTAGATAAAGTGGATGTTGTGGGAATTTGTTAAAGAAACAAGTGACATTTCAGAAATAATAAAAACTGCGACGACTTAGTACACAATTGGTATGTTTTTCTGTAAAATCAGTAATATAAACGTACATCTATATATGTAATACTCGAATATAAATCAACGTTTGTTTGTGACTTTGTTTGTTTGTTCAATATAGACTGAAATGGATACATATAGCATTGATGTCTTCAGCAATCATGAACAGAATTCTCTCGAAAAAGTTTTGGTACCAAAATTATGTAGATCGGACACATCCTTGATGAGTTGATGCATAGTAACGCACGCTGGATACAGCTAGTAATGTACATATACATATATTACCGGAAATGTATTAAATGTACGAATTGTGTTTAACTCCTAGGAAATGTATACAATTTCGAAGCTATTTAGGAAATGTACAAAATATTGATTTAAAAATTATGTAATACACACATAACCTGGGAAATGTATACATTTCCTAGGAACTGTATACAATGACGGATTACATACATTTTCGTTAAGATATATATTTTCGACATTTCAATAGACCATTTTCAAGTTACTTTAACAATCTCAAAAACGACGCGAAGCTGAGTACGGCATCGTTATTCCCAGGGGTACTTGTTATAATTTGTTTATAGAAAAACCCTTTCTTCATAAACTGTATCTGTTCTTGGAATCTGTTGTTTAAACATTTCGATACCTTTTCGCCTAATTTTTGGTTATGTGTTACTAGTTTAACTTACCGGTACTTCTTGCCAACCTCGGTCAACTCTAAGCACCAAAATTTTCAGTTCCAAAACATAAGCCAGTGTTCCCACTCGTGTAATTCGCGTCCTCTGTAAGCATATATAATTCATAAAACATGATTTCAAATTACAAGTGTACATGGTGATCAAATAGCTGAATACATGCATATTTCTAATTCATACATGTATAGATATTTTATTATTTATTATACCAAGACACAGAACAAACTTTGTCCTGGGTGGGGATCGACGACTTACGGCCCTGTAAGGTTCACTAACCACTAGACCGACAGGACAGTAAATTTTATACAAGCACTGTCGTACTAGAGAAGACATCCCATATCACTGATGTGTTTCATTGTCTGGAAGTCAATTCCATGCACTGCATAATGACGTCACTAAGTCGCTTGATAGCTCTTGGACGCGTATGACTTCCAATATTTTTGAGAAAAATAAAATGTTAGTAACTTTAAAATGCCCCAATTAGTGTTGAGATACTGAACTGTACGATAATTAATCATTCATGCAACACGTTCAAATTCAAAGGAACAACTTTTCTTGTGCAAATGAGATGTCATCAGTTGAAAAATAGGTATACACGAACAAACTGTCAACCGCCATGTTTAATTATTCGCCATCATTGCCTAACAATTTTACAACCTTTTTTACTTTTAGCGCTGCGGTTTTAAGTTGTATGTTAAACGGCGTACATATTGTTTAAGCGCAGCAGAAGCTATCGTTTGAAATTAGAGACATTAAGAAAAAATGGGACAAGCCGTTTGTTCTATAGTAAATAGTATATCAATAAAGTCAATTTATTAAAATACCCATTGTTACGGATGACATATATACTGCCCGTAAGATATCGCATAAATTTAAATATACTGTATGAAAAGCTCCATCTTTTGAATGCGATAATCATTTTTATCATTAAAAAAAAACCGACTTCAAATGCCTACGACAAGTAACACAACGAAACGATAATTGTCAACGTACTCGTAGTAATAACTCCAAAACTGCTCGTCAGATGCCGCTTAAAATAAAATAGGACCACATCACAACCACTAGCTTTCGATAAAAAAAATCTGTCCACTTAGTACAAAGTTCTGAGATAACATACATATATATACATATAAAACAAAGATACACATGAATTGAGTACCCCCTACCTTTTTGAAGTCGGTAAAAAATAATCATTGGATGTAAGGCGTTATGAGGCAACAGGCCAGTCAAATAAACTATTTATTTAGTGATTAAAATAAAGTAAAGGATCCAATTTAATTTACCTTAAACAAAGCCTTTGCAGTCCGAAAAATCATAGTTTGTGTTGAATAAACATCTTCGTCTTCAACTGATCCTTCTGAAAAGTTTCATAGATTGTATTTAACTAAATAAATAAAAATATGAAATTAATAATACTTATTTTAAAATTATGTGGAAGTAAAACACTGATAGCCTAATGGTTTGAATGTTGGTGTCTCGAAGTCTGGATTCGCTTAATACGTGCACCTAAAATTTTCTTCAAAGTTCTGTGCGTCTTATTGCTTGCTTCGGTGAAAGAACATATTGTGACCAAACCTTCACTCCAGAGTTGCGTATAAAGTTCTTGAGAGTGTTTGGAGTCTACTAACCGGCATTAGGTCAGCGTTGTGTATTGTGGCCTGTGGCCATCATATTCTGAGACGAGACTCAAGCCCAGCAGTAGTCTTGGTGGAATTTCTCATCACAATAACGTGTAAAACAAAAATAATTTAAATGTTAAAGTTTAACAATATGTAATTAAAATATAGCCTACTAGAGTCCTAGTAATATTCTACCACCAAAACTTCAGTCAAAGCCAAGAGCGTCAAATAAAAAATTCATTTGTCGATTTAAAATGTATTCTTATATTTTTTTTATGTTATAAGCAGGCAAATGGGCAGACAGGACACCTGATGGTAAATATCTCTCATGAACATAAGCAATACCCGACCGGGGTGTTCCTAACGCATTGTCTGCCAGGAAGGAAGTAATAGACCCGAGAAACGGAAAGAGAGAAGAAAAAGGGGAGTGGTAAATTGCTGAAGCAACTGGAATCAACAACGACATCAACTGACCCCAGATGCACTAACAATGTACAGCTTGAGAACAGGTGAACGTAGAAGAATGGGAAGAAGGATGACTCACGGACAGGGAGAAAACGAGTTACCAACTATAGGTTGGCACATTACGTGCAGTGTTTAGCATAAAGCAGAATTAAAAGTCCACGGTCCCGGTACATTTTTTTCACATCATTACTATCAAGCAAATTTTTCGTGAGCAGCTTCCTTTGGTTGAGACCTCCACCTTTTGCTTACAATAAATCTCGATTGTAGTAGCTAATAGGGATAGCAGAGTAACAGTATCCACGGTACCACGGGCGACGTTATGGTACCACGCAATTTTTAGGACAATATGGCCATGTGAAAAACTGTACTGGTGAACTATAACTGATGTTTTGGCAGAAAAGTTTAGTCTAGCAAGTTTAGTCGATGACAATATCTCAAACTTAAAGAAAAACCTGTTTCATTCTCGAACATGAAAACTTGCCCCGGTTCACCCTTGGGTCCTAATATTGATACCCCTGGGGGTCCAGGAGGTCCTGGAGGACCCGGGGGACCAGGGTTAGAGGTGTAATTTGACTCCTTACAAACTCCTGGTGGGCCCGGCTTTCCATCCACTCCAGATTCACCTTTATCCCCTCTGTCTCCCTTTTCTCCCTTTTCTCCTTTTTCACCTTTAACCTATGTAGTAGAGTACAGTGAATGAATACATATATTTTTTTACCAAATATAATGTTTGAAAAAAATCCCACCTGATGGTAAGTGGCGATGATGACTAAGATGTTGGGCGCACTAACTTATAATAAATCTGTAACTGATTCCTGTCTATACATGTAAGTTATTGGGAGAAAATATCACTGGGTAGTAAGGAATAGGATACAAAAAGAGAAATTGTTATTTTTGTTTGTTTGTCATAGAAGATATCTGAACAGATTCTGAAAATTTATGTTTAATAGAATTAGCAGAGAAAAGGTGTTTTTTCTTCAAAATTCATATTTTGTCGATGAGCAGATTATATATATTTATTAACACTTTTATGTATCCCAATATACAAAAAATGGCTGTAAAATGTTGTTTTACTTACTATTTCTGGTTTATTTAATAAGAAACGATGAACCAACCTTTTGTATGTCAATAGTTGGTGTGTCTCCTTTTTGTCCCTTCTCTCCTGTTTTTCCTGATACACCCTTGGCACCAGATGCACCCTACGATTTTAAATATAAATAATTAAAAGATTGAAACAAAATGCTGGTGTAGTTTAATTTAACCATAAAAATTGCCGAACCATTCGATTTAATGTTATTGTAATATTTTTTTTAACTTTGTATAAGTTAATGCTCGACTACCATCCCACCTGATGGTAAGAGGCGATGTAATTTTAGATGGTAAAGCATATTAACTTAGAAGAAGCTTATATCCTAGTTTAATGATGGTATTCCCAGCATCAGGTAGAGCTTAAAGTAAAATGTTGTTAAATAAAATTTAGTACTACTACTGCCATCTGTATTCAGTTGTCGAACTAATGTGATACGAAGTGACAAATAAACGAGAAATTTTGACATTAGAAATAGGTTTCACTTTAATTCAACTAACAAACTGTAGAAAAAAAAGAAAGCAAGAATGCAAGGACGAAGGAATGAAAACGTACCCGGTTCCCTGCTCTGCCCTTATGACCTTGAGGACCCCTTGGTCCTGTATTACCAGGGAGCCCTCGATCACCCTTCTGACCCTAAAATAAATATATGAAATAATTAAAATAAAAGCGATTTTATGAACTTAAACTCCAATGATTTATTTCGTGCACCTATGAATGTGAAATATTTTGTATCTACCCTCGTTTCGGAAAAATTACAGAATTAAGAGAAGAAATGGCGAATCAAACTCCATGGCCCGTCTTTTGAAAATATCACCCGCAATATTTATAAACTTTTCAGAACAGAAACTTCTATGGAACCAGCTACAGACGTCAATTATTTCCAAGGATCGATATATTCATTGAAATGAAACGAAATGAGATGCATTTATTTCGTCTTAGGAACCAAAAAGCTCATTAAACGAAAACCAAAATTCAACAATAAAAAGTCTCTACATCAAATATATAATTATTAACAAATAATATATTTAAAAAAAAAATCTATGATAAATTAAATACAACACCATTAATACTATAATGTCATTAATAGGTACAATACCTATTTTTAGAAGTACTAATATAACTAGCTTTCTGAATATAGTTTGTTAATTTTTATTAAGCGATAGCGAGGGTGGTCGGAGAAAGATACGTGACCGCCAATAGCAAAAAATCCAGAGTCCTTTCATGCTTCAGAGGGCACTTAAATGATGGTTTGAGTTGTTATTGAAAAATCGCAATATCATCGGAGACGATAAAAAAAAAAAACCACATTTGGACTGGCCACTGACCCTTTGATTATTCGATAAAGAATAAGCTAGATGTTACATTTCAAGGGAACTGGTAAGTGTCTATGTTATTCTAGATTAAAATCTGTCTTTGTGCCAAATTTTATTCAGATCAATTCAGAAGATTTTGCGTGAATTAGGAACAAACATTCATCCATCCATCCATCCATCCTCACAAACTCTCGCATTTAAAATATTACCATTTAAAATACTAATAAAATAAAAATAACATAAAAATACAAATAAAATGTCCTAACTTTAATAATACTGATATCTGGTACAGATACGTTGCCGGGTAAACCTGCTTCTCCTTTATCTCCTTTGAGTCCTTGAGGGCCATCAGCTCCATGTTTTCCTGGATGGCCATGAGGACCTCTTTCACCACGTTCACCATCTTTTCCATCAGTACCTGGTGGTCCTTCAGGACCTATTGGTCCTATATCTCCTTTTATGCCCTGAAATAGATGAAAAATTTATATAAACTCGTCTGGTCTGTTGGTTTAGTGGTTATTGTGAGTTATAATAGAGGTTGTGGCATCGAGTACCAGCTACAATATTTTTATTAATTTTAGCTTCCGAGGATACATGAATGAGCCATCCATCCTTTAGAATCCACTGTTGGACGTAGGCCTCTCTTAATATGCACCAGTCTGACCCGTGCTGAGCTTTTTGAATCCAGCGGATACCCGTTGTCTTCTTCAGGTCATCATTCCACCTGGTCTAGGATAAATGAAGTTCTCAGTCTTAATTTGTAGTGATTAGATAACCGTGCTTCATAATGGGCAATAAATAGCAGATATTATGGTACGTTGGAGGCCTACAGGTGGCGTAAAACATCCTAATTTAGGTACGCTAGTAATTCGTGCAGCAATCCGTATCAGAGGAGCGTAACAGTATACTCTAGGCCTCCTCAGTGATGAGGGAAGACACACTGAGTAGTGGCTCATCATTGGGTTGAAGATAAATTGTTGTTACCTTTTCTGCAGCTTCTCCTTTGTCCCCTTTATCTCCTTTTAGTTTTTCAACGATAGCTGCATCTGAAATTAAAAATGAGATTTATTAAAATATAAAAAAAACACAAGCTTTAATTGTAAAGCCCTAATAGGAGAGAAATACATAATATTTCACAACTATATTGTTAACCATAGACGAGTTCCCTTGTCTGGAGCCAATCCTGAACGCAGTATCAGGTCATGCTTGTCACAAAAATGCATTGTCATCAGATCGAAAAGTTCATGGAAAAAATCAGTTTCATAGTGTAAATGGAAGTGGGTCTAATTAAGCTTACAAGATTTGCGCTGAACACTTAACAAATAAATATACAAGGATACAAATATACAGATTAACTAATAAACAAACATACAATAAAATACTTATTGTTTTTAAATTATTACGAGAATGGTAAAATGAGTCGACAGGACAGGATTCAATAATACTTCCACCAGTTACCAGGAGTACTATTTTTCTGGGACAATATGTCATTGCAACCCAAAACTGTCCCACTACTGGGCTCGGGTGTGAGAGATGCTGGCTAAAGTCCATAATGCTCACCAATTGCACATTGGTAAACTCCAAACACCTATAAGAACTTTATGGCGAACTCTCATGAGTGCAGGTTTCCTCACGATCATTTCCCTGACCGTAGTAAGTGACAATCAACTTATAACTTTAAAAATTAAAGCTACGCGTTGACATTTGAACCCTGCACCTTCCATTCAAGAGAGTAATGTTCAAACCGAGGCTAACACTGCTTCCCATTAAAATTTTTCCTAAACATCTTACACGTACAGGCAGCGATCAGTTACAGATTTATTATGTATTGATTGAAGGATGATTGGTAGGAAGTCTGTCTGTGGATTCTAAATAAACATTCTAGTCCATTTGTTAATAATAGAAACATAAACATATAGTACATGTTGAAAGCTATATTTGCACATGTTACAATAATTTGTTTCAAACCATACAATAAACTAGTGTGGGAGTGTGAAATAACAAGTACCGTGTACTACACAGCATAGCATATGCATACAATAAAAATATTGCATAATCAAGTTGAGATATGGAAATCATAGCCTAGTGGTTGGGATAGCGGTGATAGCCTAGTGGTTAAGAATTTGGCCTCCTACTCTGGGGGCCGAGGCTCGAATCCTAGGGCGCGCACTTTTGACTTTTCGGAGCTATATGCGTTTTAAGCCTTTAAATGTCACTCGCTATAACGATGAAGAGAAACATCGCGAAGAAACCTGCATGCCGGGGAGTTTTCAAAATTCAAAGGTGTGTGAAGTCTGTCAATCCGCTCTTGGCCAGCTAGGTGGACTATGGCCTTAACCTTCACATTCAGGGAAGAGACCCGTGCTCAATGGTGGGCCGTGATGGGTTGAGATGATGAAAATCATATACGGGATTTTTCAATTGACTAATAAAAAACAGTGATAATAATAGGCCGAAATTTTATATGATCGTAGGTGATCGGAACGGTTAACGGGACGATTGGTGACCGCTGGTAGCACTAACACTCACAAACAAATAAGTGTCACATTAATTCTATCGCGACTGGGAATTCCCGCAGGTAACCCGCAAAGCTTAGAGCAGTGATAGCTTAGTGGTTCGAACGTCAGTTTCTCTTCGAAGTCCTGGGTTCAAGCCCTATGCACCTATAATTTTCAAAGTTATATGTGTATCAGAAGTTAATCACTTGCTAAGGTTAAGAAAAATATCGTGAGAAAACCTGCACTCGTGGGAATCCCCAAAAAGTTCTTAAAGGTGGGTGAAGTTCTTACTGACTTCTTAATTCTTAGTAAAGGAGGTGGGTGAAGTTCTTACTGACTTCTTAATTCTTAGTAAAGGCTGTACCAATTTGAGTAATTTTTGAGTTTTGGATTTGTAATCGTTCGGGGAAGGATACAATTTAATAAAATATTATATTTAATATTAAAATAAATATTATTATTAAATATTATTCAAATTGAATTCGTTCACAATTAGATATTAGGCAAGGAAGAAGATAAACTATGGAATTTTAAAAGACCAGTAATACATACATACTCGTTCAATTTTTTGATATTTAATACACTTTCGGTAAATTTAATTAAATTGAATAATAAAATTGGTGTTGAAAAATATTATCTTATTCAATTTACATATACACAGTCAAAATTTTTATTAACAATTCTCGAACATCAAAATCTTTATAAACGATTATCGAAAAACAAATTCCATGCATAGGAGTCGTGGGCACAGACGGCCTGAAATATTTAATTAAATGAGCGGACAAGGTCTGCCGGGTCAGCTGGTTTGTCAATAAAACAATTGTTATAATGAAACCGGTTATGAGATACAATATATTATATAGTAAATACAAAAACTCCTCAAACACAAGATACTGAATAAATAAAATCACAATAATATGATAAAGATAACAAGAATCCTGGAGAACATTCCACTCAAACGAAAAATGACAGGACCAGATACACGGCTGTTTGGATAGATAAAAGAATCCACATAAGCCTTATCTCTTTCATCGTGGTGTTGATAAAAAGAGAGGAAAATATATTTTTAAGGTCCAGTGGACAATGACCCGTATAGCCAGGATCAAAGCCAATAAGATAATAGCAGCAAAAATATATCAGGATTCAATATACTTACCTTATTATATTTACGTGATCAAATTTGTTTTGGTTATATTGAAATTTATTTCCTTCATTATTTGGAGGGTATCTACTGCTTAATAATATTGTATTGAACGGCTTCAACCCATCGATAGCCGAGTACTGACGGGCCTCACCTCATACTGAGCAGGCCTAGAGCACGCTCCACCACGCTGCGCCAATGCGGATTGGTGAAGGGAAACCCAGCCCTAGTGTCGGTATAAATATACCTCCCGAAGGCCTCCGACATGGCTTAACGATTGCTATCTAACGACAACAACCGTCCTACCGACCGCGCCCGTTGTTTAACTTATTCGATCGCCTACAATCGAATCTTCATTTATGAACGCCTCATCAGTATTATCTTAAAAATTATGAATTTTAGTTTTTAGTAGAAATCTTATAAAATATAGCTGTCTATTGCGGTTTCATCTATTTGAATTTAAGGATAAAAATACCCGCCTCGTTGATCGAGTAGTCGCAATTCATGGCGACTGCCGTTTTGTTGAAGGTTATTTTAAGACTATGATGTCTTCTGAATCATTAGTTGAAATTAGGTGAATTTCAACTTTATATTGCTGTAGATGTAAAAATCTTGATACGAAAATATAAGTTTTTATTGGATTATTTGGGAACACAACTATATTTTAATAAATAACACCGTACTTTTACGTCAAAGTTAAAGTTTAACATGAAATCACTGAGGATGTACCCACCATGAGCGACAGTCGGTTTTGCAACTGTTAATTATGACACTTTTAATTATTTTATAAATAGTTAATATATTTGTTTAAAACAAAAAAAAATATCAACACTATTTCCTCCGTTTCCTTATAACTGAATAAAGTGTAAAACTTACTTTCTTCTGGATCCATAGACGTATCAAGAATAGAAGATAATTTAGCTGGAATCCCTGGAGGGCCAAGGTCGCCTTTGTCTCCCTTATCACCTAAAATAAAATACAAGCGACCCAGCTTAGTTTATATGCCTCACTGAATTACCTAAGAAATTATATTTATTATGTACTAGGGTACGCCTGCGGCTTTGCCTGCGTTAAATGTTAATAATAAAAAGGGGTACTTAATAAGAATTAATACTTGTTAGGAGAAATTCGCTTTTAAAATTAAAATAATAATTTAAAAATAATTATTTAAAGACAAAAACGGTGACTGTAAATGAACCTTATGAGATATATGTAGTATGTTGGCTAGCACGGAATATATATTTTTTAATATACTCGTACATTTCCGTAGTTATTCTGATGTAATTTATACGAAAATCGTTTGACGAGTTTATTATGTAACATGGAATTTTATTTATTATACAAATAATTAGAGTGTCTTGATCGTATAAGCCTTCAGGAATAAATAGTCTAATTAACAGTGAAAACTGCATCAAAATGGTTTAAACGAAAAAAACTTAGAATCCGACAGCCCGGGGCGTCAATTTTGTTTAATAAAATTTTGTGAATTTTTAAATAAAGTCAAAAATAAAAAAAAAGCATATTGGGTTAAAAAAAAAGAATTAAGACTTTTCTACTATATAGCCGTTTCGCACCCTCAGTAATATAAGGGCCTAAGTCAAAATTTAGGTAAACCGTGATTTTAAATGCTAAGGGCACAAAATTAAATTCTTTACCGGTTAGTGCTAACAGAGAGAGAAAAAGGATAATAATTACTTCGATACGCTATTTGTGTCTCTCTCGCATTCTCTCCGCCCGCGCCTCCGTGTTCGCGCTACGAGGAAGCAATCAGTAACGTGTCTATACTTGTCGAACGTGGACTGTCTAAGCGTTGTGCGATTAATGTTTGTGCCCCTCTATGACGAAATTTCTGGTGAGTTTGTTTTTGAATTATTAGTATTATACAGAATAATTTGTAGTTGCACCGTTATATTATGCAAAATTCAATAAAAAATTGGGTGT
>DWJZ01003945.1:0-16124 GCA_018249125.1 Asbolis capucinus | reverse complement strand
ATTTTGACCGGCTTGGTTGCTTCTGAAGCGGTTAGTGAACCTGACTGCTACACCGAAGGTCGTGGGTTCGATTCCCACTCCGGTCTAACTTATCTGTGACGAGCAGGAATGTTTGGTCTGTGTGTCTGTCTGTGTTGTCCAAAATTTTATAAGTAGTAGTGTGTGTGTGCGCGAGTGTCTGCGTGTGTGTGTGTCACGTCTCTCTCCCCATACTGTAGTCTTTCTCATCTCATTCTTCTGCTATCGTTCTGAAGTGAAGTGGTGCATTCTATTTGCTCGGATTCAGTTCTGCGTAGCTATTCATTTTGCATGTTTCAATTATATTTTTGGCCGGCTAGGCCAATGACAACTTGGTGTAGTTAAAGAAAGAAAGAAAGAAAACATTTATTTCGCCATAGTACAAAATTATTGAACAAATTGATTTAAATACAATGAACACAGTTCTACAATCTTATAGCGAAATTGACGAAACGCTCAGCTTGTGCCATGGAACGGCTACGAACCACGGCTGCTGATTTTCAGCGTCTATGGGTGGGTTACACTCTCCCACCTTTTGAACCTTAAGCCATCCAGGGGTCCATTAGAATACACTAAAGATTACATCATAATTGGTAAACCCATTTGGGTGTTTTTTTTATGTAGAAATTATTTTCCTCAAGTTTTACTATTATTTTCCTACTTGATTATATGTAGATATACTCTTCTTACTACTACTTCTTCTACATAATGAGCTATTGGAATTTTCGTAACATGGTGACGTTACGACAAATCTGAGTCTGACTTTTCTGTATCACTAGCATACATATATGTATGTATACAAGTTCCAACCGACAACTGTCGGAGCTCGGCCACTCCGCAGGCATCATCTCGCCTGGCGTGAGATCCCCTTTGCCAAATATTTAATAACTAGCAATTGCTCTCGCTTCGCTGCGGAAGAAGAGTTGTTGGGTGGTTTAAGAGTTGCCATACTAATTTTAACCTATTATCCCTCGGGATAAAAAGCAGTTAACTGGGATAAAAAGATCTTATAACCATTGTCCGTACATAAGCTACAAACATGCTAAATTTCATCTAAATTGGTGTCGGTGTTGTCGTACTAATTTTAACCTGTTATCCTGCGGGAACTAGACCATTTCTTGGGATAAAACACATCTTATAAACATTCTCGGGTTTTAAACTACGACTGCACCGAGTTTCATCTAAATCTGTCCAGTGGTTTTTGCGTGAAGCTCGACCAGACAATAAATCCAAAAAATATGTTTTGGTCTCTATACCGTTAACAAAGACTCCCTGCATCAAAATTTTCCCAAAAACGCTTAATGTACAAAATTGACCCCGTTAAAGGTTTATTATTAGTATAGATGGACTTAGAAATTATTGTTTTTAGAGTATAACAGACGAGTCGATATCGAAGCTGGGTCCGGCGATGCGCCGTCTGTGCGTGTCGGGCTGTTCGCGGATAACGGATATGGCGCTGTGCGCGCTCGCGGCGCGCTGCCCGGACCTCGCCACGCTGGAGCTGGCGCAGTGCGCGCTGCTTACTGACGCTGGCTTCCAGGCGCTCGCCAGGGTGAGTAACTATCAGGACAACTCGCACGGATATCTGGTTCCAAACTAAGTACCTTGTGCTATAATTGGACTACTGATGAACATACATATATATTTTTAAATACACACTAATATATGTATACATAGACACACAGAACAAACATTCCTGCTCATGACAGAAAAGTTTGACCTGGGTTGAAATCGAACCCATGAACTACGTTGTGGTTTTCAGGTCACTGATCACTAGACCTTTTGAGATGGGAAAAAATATTGAAAATTCTTTTTTATATCTTGTTATCAAAAATCTTTGATCACGAATAAACTAGACGTCGCCTTCCATAGAAATTTTACACAAAATACTGTTCGCGTGATTTTTATACATCTTAGCTGATTTACCAAGAAACTAAGAGGCTTAAAAATATTCTACATTCAACCTAATTACATCCATTGTAACTAGTTGGTTGTAATAAATAATTAGAATAAACATTGCAGTATTGTGGGACATGTTTATATGTAGGCTGCTTGAAACGAACTAAACAAAACATCAGCTCACATTTCAAGTGAGCTGGTATGTGTCGAGACACATTGTCGCTGATCCGCCATCTAGTTTTATCGAAGATCGGAGTTGAAAATGCACTGTTATGTTAATGGTGAAATATTAGGTTCGATTTCCACCATTTGACTTCAACCAATCGACGGCCTCCTATTGAGCTCGGGTCTCATACGGAGAAGGCCTGGAGCATCCACCACGCTGCTCCAATGCACATTTGTGGAGGGGTTAGTGGCCAACTCTAGTGTAGGAAATTTTTAGGCTGCCCGTTGGCCTCCGACATGGCGTAACGATTGCTACCTTACGACAACCCCGGTTTTTGGGCGACCGACGACGTTACGTGCCCTCCGAAGCACGGAAGCGCTCATGAATTGCCACCAGCAGTCACCCATCCTCCTACCGACCGCGCCAGCTCTTTCTTGACTTTTTCGATCACTTACTATCGAAACAAGCCGCCGGCTTATGAACGCTTCCACCATTTACAGGTATGATTTTAGGATGTTATATATATATTTATTAATGTTATATATATTTTTACAGAGTTGCAGACTGTTAGAACGAATGGATCTCGAAGAGTGTGTACTAATAACAGACGCGACGTTGGTCCATCTAGCGATGGGGTGTCCTAGGTTGGAGAAACTGGTAAGTTCTCTTCTTTCTTTTTCTCTTTCTTTTAGTCTCTTTCTCATTCTCCTGTCACCCGTCTTGATGTCGTATGTTTTAGTGTGCCTAGAGTCAGTTCTCTTCTTTCCCTTTCTCTACCTTTTAGTCTCTTTCTCAATCTTTTGTCACCCGTCCTGAAGTGGTGTGTTTAGATGTGTCTAGAGTCAGTTCTCCTCTTTTCCTTTCTCTATCTTTTACTCTCTTTCTCATTCTCTGTCATCCGTCCTGAAGTGGGATGTTTAGATGTGTCTAGAGTCAGTTCTCCTCTTTTCCTTTCTCTATCTTTTAATCTCTTTCTCATTCTCTGTCATCCGTCCTGAAGTGGTATGTTTTGGTGTGTCTATAGTCAGTTCTCTTCTTTCCCTTCCTATCTCTTTTAGTCTCTTTTCATTCTTCTGTCACTCATCCTTAAGCGATGTGTTCGTCATATGATTTCAATTGTTATTTTTAAGATAATTGTCGATATCTTATGAGAATTTCTATATATTGCATGCTGTAAAAAGTTATTGTATATTTGAAACGCTAAACTTTAACAGAAGCCTTCAAATTTGCCTGTCATATAACGTCTCAGCAGTCAGGTGGTCAGTGCCTGCCTTCAGTCATCCGTGCACTGTAGAGGACGGATGGTTGTATGACTCATGGTGCGGTATGGTTCCAGACGCTGTCCCACTGCGAGCTGATCACGGACTATGGCATCAAGCAGTTGTCCATGTCTCCGTGCGCTGCGGAGCACCTTACTGTGCTAGGTGAGTTTCATGGAAATGTGCACTAATATTATTAATGTGATAGAAACTCTTATCTGCTGTCTTTCTGTGTGTGTGCCTCCCTACCTGCATGCCTATCTGTTAGTCAATTTGTCTGTTTGTCTGTCTGTCCGTTTTGTATGCGAAAGTGTGTGATGTTGGATAGATGAATAGTTGGATGGATATATTTTACTTTTTCATGCTAACGCTACAGAACGGATCTAAATGAAATATGGCACAGATATATTATAGTCCGGAATAACAAATAGGTTTTTATCAACGTACCTACCTTTTTGCCCCCAAATTTTTTGCTTATGTTCCATTTCTGTACGGAACGTTCCATTCCTGTCTCCCCAGGTCTGGACAACTGCCCGCTGGTGACGGACGGTGCGCTGGAGCACCTCATCTCCTGCCACAACCTGCAGCTCATCGAGCTGTATGACTGTCAGATGGTCACCAGGAACGCCATAAGGAAACTACGGGTGAGTCTTGTATGAGTGTATATTGGTTATAGGAAAGCAAAATTATTTGTATTAAGTCTACTAATATTATAAATGCGAAAGTTTGGATGGATGTATGTATGTATGGATGTATATTTCACTTTCATTTGAATGATAGCTCTCGAATAACACAGGCTACTTATTATCCAGTAAAAACTAACCTTGAACGAACCATTTACCAGAAAAAAGTAGTTATTGTGCCATAACTGTAACAGTTAGACATGTGGTGTCGCGGACTTATTAGTAGATATTGATGTCCTCTATAAAACTCTAGTACATCACTTTGCTCTGTTGTCAATAGTTTCAGCACCGTATGCAATGTATAGATTTTTAAAATACTTTGGGTTACATTATCCAAGTTTTCATACGGATCCCTAACATTTTTTAGAATATTCTGTAGCCCATATTCATCCAGAAGAATGAAAGAATCTAATGAAAAAATAATTTTAGAAATTGGCCCAGTAGTTTCGGAATTTTCCTCAAAAAACTAATCAAATCTTTCTTCTTTATAATATTAGTATAGACAATTTTTTTTTGTTCTAGAACCATCTGCCTAATATAAAAGTGCACGCATATTTCGCGCCAGTGACGCCTCCCGTGGCCGGCGGCGGAGCCCGGCCGAGGTACTGCAGATGTTGCAATATTATATGAAAGAAGAAAACATGGTAATATCTTGTACCTTTCCGCGTATAGTGCCTGATAGTGTTGCCAGGCTATCGATTGTTTGTATCGATAGATAGATGAGTCGATACATGTGTTGAAAACTGTGTGTACTATCGATAAAGTTGGAAATTGGCATTATGTTACATATATGTATTTGTATGTATCGAAAAATGTGATTTATTTGTAGTTGCAAAAACTGGCAATACTGGCTTCCGTCGATAGATCGAGAATGATATGAAAATTTTTAATTTCAGTAAAATGTAGCTTTCGTTGGGTTTCGTTAAAAAAATCGATGCTACAAAACTGTTTAAATTTAATTCGATAGTCAGCACCAATAATGGAATTCTAATAAACATCGATAGCACAGAACTAGTGAAGTTCAGATACGACCCAATAGCGCAATTTTTTTAAATTTTGGCGAAATATCAATAATGCCATGACATGGGGCTCTTTAAAAAGAGTGTTAATCATTTCCTTCAAGGTCGGCAGCAACACACCTGCGACTCTCCGGCTGTTGCACGTGTCCATAGGCGACGGTGACCACCTACCATCAGGTGGGCCGTAAGCCTGTTTGTCCGTTTCTGTTATAAAACAAAAAAAAAATGCAAAAGTTAGTATCGATATTAATGTCTTGTCAAGATTATGTTAATATCAAATACTATTGGAGATCATGAATAGTGTTGTTTTTTCGACAGATAATATCGAAAAGATAGTGACGGGTACTATCGATAGTACACCAAATTTTTGTAGTCTACTATCGATACATGAATAATCGATAGCTAGGCAACCATAGTGCCTGAGAGCTTTCAGTCTGTTGGAGGGTAGTTTCGATGTATTAAAAATATTTTCAACCTACCCTAAAAAATCGACTTTTGAATATGTTTTGGTGGTTTTATTTGGGATTCGAACAATAATTTGTTTATGAACGTTGAACTTAAATTTAAATTAAGGGTAGGTGTGTTTTTTTACTTTGATCGTGTTTTTACTTTTGATATTTTGAAAATGGAATCGAAAATAATTTCGCCGACGACTTAGCTTAAGTATTTAAATATACACTTATTCTTATGTATCTCACAGAATATAGATGTGTATCTTTATCCCATGACTACCAAAAACAATGCATGCATTTAACTCTATGTTTCTAATATCACCATATTTTAATTGTGTATGTGCACATTTGAACACGCCGCACTGTCGCCAATAGTGTTGCAAAATCTTAAAAATGTACGTAATATGTAATTTTTCGGACTTATAGTCCTTAAATATAAAAAAGTTCTGTGATTTATTTATTGCATTAAAAAATGTAATTTCAAATTTCCTATTTAGCTTTAACCAATTTGTTTTTATTTATGTCAGTTTTATAAATATTTGTCATCGGTTCTCTGCGTTAATACGTTATGACGATTAAAACAAACAAAAACTTTAAATAAATTCCTTGTGTACCCTGCAAATGTACTTATATTAAAAAATTTACTAATTTCAATTCTCAGCAGAAAATAGATTGTAACCTACATACATTTAAAAATATAGCATGCTAAGAAGATTAATAGAATAGTTTGTCACAGACTAAACACCAATTGTTCCGTTTAGATCAGTTTAGTACCTTCATGACGCGCACAAAGCAAATCTGCAATTGACAATTAACAATATTATATGGCACTTCTATTTTTTTCCACTGTATTCAATGTGGGGAAAAATACCAAATATTTTCCATGCATGTGTATTGAAAAACATCAAATGGCACGCGTGTGCAACGTCCACGCTTAAAATGTAATATTTATTTAAATCCTAGAGCTACTACACCACGCTGATCCAGTGAGGATACGTGGTGGAATAAAAACTACAATTGAAGGTATAATTGTATTTAGTCCGTTGAATTTTGCAATGCCATGGTGCAGCGCGGCTTATTTTAATGTGAATTAACCTTTAACAAACAGCTACAAACAGTCTTATTTCATGATATTTCAAAATGAGATGTATTTCTTTGGTATGACATTCACAGGGTGAATTATTTTTTCAAAAGGTGATTTTGGGTGTGATGAATTTTTGTATTAATACAGTTTTAAATGAAATATTTAAGTCTTCTAAGACTTTCATACTGTTGTGAGATTTGAGTTCCTATCTTTCAGTACAAATTGCCTAAAAATTTATTTGTGAATATCATTATTTTAGGTAAACCGAAATCACCTTTTGATGTTCTGTGGTTTTTAAATTTTATCCAAAAATATTTTTTTTTACAAGTGTGATGGAGAATTCAATTTTTTTTTATAGTGTTAATTTTTTTTCATCGGTAGAGAGAAATTTTCGTAGTGCGGTTTCGCCGTTAGTAAAATTTACCCTTTAAGGTATTCTAGTGTTGCCTGGTCGGGAATTTTTTTGCTCAGAAAAATTCCCGCCGGGAATTTACTTCGGGATTGTTTCTCGTGTATTCAATGAGCTAATATTAACATTTGTAATTTAATACGTGTTCATTTTAACATTGTTTCGTTCGATTTGCAATAATTTAAGGTTTAATTGACAAACAAAATTGAACTAGTAACAAGATTTGGAAAAAATCTGTGAAATTGATATGTATGTTTATTTTTATTAGTACAAGGTATTTAATAACCGTAGAACTTGGGAGTTTGATTTATATTATTAATTCAATTTATTTTTTGCTTAAAAACATTTTTAACTTACCTTCGTTCATTTAGAATGAATTCATGTGAAACGTTATGCCATCTGTTCGTACATATTACGTGTAGTACATACATTTATTGAAAAACTATAAAATCTAGATTTTTGTTTAATTTTTGATGAGTTCCTAGAACCATAATAAACCAAGAACAAAATTAAACTATTTTATCACAAAAAAATAGTTTGTCAATTTAAGCGTTAAAATTGATTACTGATTTAAAGTCCATAACTAATCCCGCGGTAATGCTTAAATATGATTTAAACGTGAAACGTTTTTATAATTTTATTTAATGCCTTTTTTATATTTTATATATAGGCCTGGGAGTAAATTGTTTGTGGAAAATTTTGTTATATTAGATGTTTGTCAATTAAACTATACTGGTACATCCAGTTCATCCACCATCCATCCTGAAGGGTGGATCCGAATGTCTGATGCATGATTTGAATGATAATAATAGTAATCATAAGTTCAGTACAAATTCGTTATAAACTTGTGTACCAAAACTTTTGTGAGTTAGCACGTATATATCTTGATTTTTTTATAACATTATCTTTCATATCATGTGTTAGTCGCAGATCACAGATAAAATAGCGGTTACAGGGAATGGTACTTGGGTCGGGGAGCCAAGATTGTTAACGACGCTTTAAAACTAGAAGATTTAAGTTTGGTACATAATTATACGTCCATTGACGGTGTTATTTTTTTAATATGTCGATCGGTGTTTGTACTTGAACGTAGGCTAGGAGATTGGGATGAGGAGAATAACTGTCTAATATGTTATGTGGATAAGGGCATTGAAAATTCATGATATAAATTATTTGAGCTTGTTTCAATCGACACCTTTCATTAATTTAACTTACGAAAATAATAAATTTGAACGTAGCTTCAGAATGCTATGTAACGAGTACTCGTTAGTTTTCGCATTTTTTGGCAAAAATAAATATTTCAAAACTTGCTCTGATGGAAGAATGGACTGTGTTACGCAGACGTAGTTGCGGGAAAAAGCTAGCTTGCTATATAAATAATCAAAGGCTTTGATAAATTATTAGTACTGATAAGTTTTTACGTCATCTCTTTAAACGCATTGTAGTATAGTCCGGGGCAAGAAACTTGATTTTTTAAACTTCGCCTTTAAGGAAATCTGGATTCAGTTTTGACGTTTGAGACTGTGAAACAATTTGACACATAGTGTAGTTCGCATTTCACAGTAATCGCTGACAGCAATTCTCTGTGGCAGAAAGAGACAGATATTTTCCTATTCCCCATCCCATCAAAATCTCAACTGGATTGTTGTTTGTCGAAAATAATAAGGTACATAAAGTATTTGTAATTAGTACAAGTGGTTGTCAGTAAAAGTACGCGTATACCAATGTTTTGTTTTATGACAGAATGGAATTGTTAAGACAGAATTGAACATAATCTGGAAAGCAATAAACTCCGAATTTTTAATCAATTACTTGTAAATTCTTCTGATCAAATATTGGGAATTTTTCTAATCAAAATCTGGGAATTTTGACATCACTTACGAAAAGAAGGAAAAAATTGTAGTAATCTTTAGTGTTATTTTTTTAAGGGAAGGATCTAAATGAAAGAAGAATTGGAATTGTTTTTTTTTACTTTTATGACTTATTTTTTTAACGAATCCATTCTTGTGAATCAAGTATGTACAGCCGATTGAAAACGAATTAATGTATGTAAATAAATATATAACTCGTATTGTATGAAGGTATTACATTGTGGGACACAAATTCTTAGAGAATGGTTTCCACTGCATATAGTTATATGTATTCTGTATGTTGACTACTGACTAAATGTCAAATAATTATCTGTAGTTTTTAAGATGGTCATAATGTGTATTTTATTTAAAATAAAAACATTTTTTACAAGTTGGAAAATTTATAATTTTTGTTGATTTCATCGGGGTCACCTTTTTGTTATGTTACTTTATCATCTTTGTATTTCATTTTTTTTTTTATTATTACTTTAGATTTCTATTATATATCGTATTATTACTATGTTATAATTTAAAGTAACAATTACAATTCACTTTTTGAGATACGAGGTTGAGAAAGTGAGGCAAACATTTGATACAATTTAGTATGGTATAACCGGGGTCACCATTTTATGTCTCATTTTAATATGTTGTCTTAATGAATACAGATTTGCTTTTATTAAAAAAATGGCTTTGGAGGAATATCAAGCTGAAATTGAGGGATTTGCTGTACAAGGAGACTACGAATGTAATCCGTAAAGGAAGTTTTGCTCGTTTCGATATATTCACTTCTGATCCAGTTGCAAACACAAAGTTATTGAGCATAACTAATGGCGAAAGAAACTCCGTAGTACAACGTTTGCTGCAACAAGTGCAGAAAAACCTCATGAAAAAAATGATCTTTCATTTGTATTCTTTCTATAGTTAATATATTTGTTATCGAATCCTATCCATCCATTCAAGGTCTAACAGCCATTTTCAATAACCTATCCGTAGTCTCTAGTAGAAACAGTAGATAGTGTATAAATGGAACACATATACAATATGAGGTTTATAGATACACAATCCTAAGTCTTATCTTAAAATCTTGTTACTTTTGATTTTGGTTATAAAAATAGTAATATTACAGTTAAGACAGTTTTCTTTGGACGCAGTGCAAATATTTATAATTTTTGATATACGTAGTGTACATATATTTAATGTTTAAATTTACGTTTTGTTTTGCTTGAATTTACGATATGAAATGTGTAATACTGTGATAATATGTTATATGTGTACTATATATATGTATTTGTTTATATTTTTTTCTTCTAAATACATTGAAAAGTAGAAATGACTTGCACTGCAATATTTAAAAAAAGTCGATAGTGTGATACAGATGCCCACATACTTTAATAAATGTTCCAACGCCATCTGTTGACATGTAGAACTAATTACTATACTTCTACACTGAAATATAGATGGCGTTGAAACAATCTTTTTAAAGTACGGATATTTTTATGTAATTGAATAGTAGAAAATATCTAATATTTATGTAAAGAGTTTCTCTTAAGATAGATTCAAGCAAAATAATCTTAGATATATGTAGTTAGATTATGCCAGATATATATTTTAATATTAATATAAATAAGGTTTTAATGGAGTGTCTTATGATATAAATCAACTCTTTCTTCCTTTTTCTATGGTAATAATTAAAAGTATCAGAAATGTGAGTCATTCATAAAACTAAGTTATCGCTTTAAAGTAATCGTATTTATATTCTATAATGTTCATAACGCCTTTATTTATGGTCGTTTATGCCTGACCGCCGACAAACATTGAGTGCTTTGGGTTCCACAGAGCAATTAAGACATGTCACTTTGACCATTAAACATTTAAAAACCTCAACAATCCGTGCTGAATTAACTTTATGAAGAGAATTCATTGGTATTCCACAGCAAAGCGAAGCATTGTTCAAAACTCTGTTGCTTTATAAGATATTTCGCCAGTACGAACGTCTAGCTGTGTCCTGTTTCATCATACGTTCTCGAATAAGTTTCCAGTCAAAGTGTTTTCTTTCGATTACAATGTGTCTTCAAGTCAAGAGTGAATACTTACTAAATTAGTGCGCTTTACCTTCTAAGATCACATCGCCACTTACCATCAGGGATAGTGGTCAAGCACTAATTTAAAAGAAGTAAAAAAAGCATTAAAATGGCGGCTACCTGTCATCCATCTCAGACCATAAACAAAGATAGTTATGATTGAAAATAATATAATTATAATATTATTTAGCCTATTAATAACGTTATGATATTTATTAATATGTATTGTGATTTTACTTTACAAATCGTTTACAAGCCTTGTGCATTGAATAATAAAATATTTTAAAACATGATTTGTTTTTATATATTTCGTTTTAGGAACTACTTAACGAAAGTCAAATATTAACAATAAAAATCCCTATGTCAATTAAATATAATAACAAAACATTTTTAAGAAAAAATATAAATAGGGAACAATTTAAATCAATGCCTATCCATCGTCGGCTTTATATAAAGCCGATGTTATTATTAACACAAACTTAAGACTGCACGCTAGTGTAGGCCGGAAGAAAAAAAAACATGTTTCTTGAATAGATTCACAGGCAAATCTCGTATTACTTTCGGGATTTTGTTAAAGAATCGTACACCGAGCCCTACAAAAGATTGCTGGACATTCGAAAGCCGGTACAAGGACGTAACTAGTAGGTCCATTCTTCTTGTTCATCGACTGTTAACATCGCTATTCAGTTTAAATGCACTTATATTATCAAATCAAAACATTTTATTTCATCATAGGAACATCGAGCTCACCTAATAAAAGACAGAAGATTACATACATATTAAGACATTCTTATTAAGATACCTTAAAAATGGTTACGGATTAATATCGATAACCAATTCCGCGGTATTGCCTAAAGTCTCGGTTGACAATTCCTATCTACAAACAAGCCATCGGCTTTGCTACAATATTACAATATTGTTTAACCTAAGTAACCTAGTGTAGGCCAGAAGAAACAAAAGCCGGAGGAAAAAAACTCCTAGTACTCTTTTTTAAGCAAAAGAGGTCATACAATAAGAATGTACAGGTTGTCTTTAAAATGAAAACAACGAACGCGAGACAGCAATGAGCGAAAGTTTACAAAAAACTTAATCCTTATACATAGAGGTGTAGTGATAGCCTGATTAGGCCTTTTTGTCATTTAAATACTCTTAAATGGGTAATAGGCTTTTCTAGACAATACTTGTTTAATGATTTTTGTAAACCTTTGAAAAGGTAAGGATTGAGTCGCAGCCGGAATTTTGTTAAAATTTTTAATAGACATTCCAATAAATGAATGACTTTTTTGTATAGCCGGCACTTAGGTATCGGTATTTTGAGGCCGTTCCTATTTCCAATAGTACAAGTTGGATCATAAAGATCCCTTATAGTTGATATGTTTTGCTTAGTTTTAATATATTTATCTCCTCAAATTTGTCTTTAAGACAATTCTACATCCTAAATTATGTATATCTAGCACAAATTGTCTTTTCTGCAGAATAAAAATAGTATTCATTTCAGGCGCATCTCCCCATAGTAAAATTTCATAAGACATTATGGAACTATGAAAATAACTAAAATAAACTAATCTGGCTATTTCAATATTTGTTAATGAACGTATCTTTTTAAACGCATAGGCTGCAGAACTGAGTCTCTTCGCTAAATATTCCGTGTGAAAACAATATTGCTATATACTGGGACGCAACTGTAAGAATATAATTTTTTAAAATTTATCACGCAATGAGTCCCGTGACCTTAACTTATGAATAGATCTGATAGCTCTTTTGTGAGGTACGAATATTTGACCAATGTTAGTGCTTTACCACACAGTAAGATGCCATATGATATAACACTGAAAATAACCAAAATAAACAAGCCTAGCAGTATTAACATCAGTAAGTTGTCTTATTTTTCTAACAACATATGCAGCCCTACCGAGTTTCGGCTCGTGGGTTGCTATATGCGGGCCCCACTGCAGTTTACTAGCTAAAGGTACTCCAAAAAGACTGTAATTTTCTATACTTTATGTTTCATTATTACATTTAAGGGTTTTATTTACATTCCTTACATTTGGTAACACGAATTCTACACATTTAGTCTTTTTAGCATTCAATAGCAGGTTATTAGTTGTAAACCAATGAGAAACATGCGGTTGAGTACTATTTACATCGTCAAAATTATGTTTATTTCTTTTAGTCTTAAATATTAATGATGTATCATTTGCAAAAAGCACAATCTCAGCATGATTCTTTACATGATATGGTAAATTGTTAATGTGTACCAAGAAGAGAAAGGGACCCACAATTGAGCCATATGGTACACCCAACACAGCTGGTGACCCCATTGACTTAACATCATTTATACTAACCTTTTGTATCCTATCAGTCAAATAAGAGGCGATTAAGCAAAGTGGCGTAGTATTTACGGTGGAAGCAATTATAGTTTACACGCAGTATACTAGATGGCGCTGTGCAGTGATCAGAATCACGCTAATGAATGACACATGTAGCATCCGTTAGTGTCTGGAGTGATTTTTAATAATTGACTTGTACTGAGGAAGGTATTTTTTGTGCTTGCCTACTCATACAAACTTCTTGGGACTTTGCCAGTCGGGAAAATTTCCTTTACTTCATGATCCTTCGAGCCCGGAGCTGTCTGTAGACGGAAACCAGTGGTGTAGTGAAAACGCTTGTGGGACAGTGGATTGCTTCAAGCGGGCAGGTGACCTGGTTGAGGAATCCTGGCAGATTTCTGACGGTTCCTCGTGGGAGGAGACTGTCAGGTGGAGACTACGGTGAGGTGTGGAGCAATCGTGACGTAATCTGACATCACATCGGAGCAGGGCCTTGGATGACGTTTTGGTGAAGCAGGGCGTTGGGTGTTCTGACGTCACAAAGAAGTCAAGTGAATTAGTGTGAAAGTTAAGTGTGGTGGTATCCTGGAGAACTGTGAGTAACTTTGAATTGTTTTTAAAGGCAATGAGGTGCAAATTTGATTGAAGATTGGATTTAAAACATTATCGTGAAATGGACACAAAATAAATAATCAATTAAATTAATGACGTCATTTGGATATTTTAATATTTGTGTGCATGTTAGTTAGGAATTAAAATTGTAAGCTTAAAAACGGAAGTACGGGGAATCCATGCCGGTTTTCGCCTAGAACTAAACGGTTCAAACACGTGTAATGTTTTCGAAATTTTTTGTTTAGTTGAAGTGGTTGTCTTGTTCCCTTAATGTAAATTACAAAGCCTCCGAAAGAGCATATTACTAAGGACTATATTGAGAACAGATTAGAGTCGTTAGAAAATTTGTGGTTAGAGTTTAAAAAGGGTCATAAGAAATTGTTACTTCAATGCTATCTTAAAGGACATTTATCGGGCGAAGCAGAGCAGCTGTTACGTCACATCCCAACTCAGGAAGCCAATTTTGTTAGATGTTGGGAATTATTACTATCAAAGTGGTACAATAATAAACGGCTCATATCAAATAATGTTTTAAAATGCTGATTATAAAATCCTGAGTCAAAGAAATCTTGCATCGGAATCTGCTAGCGGGTTAAAATCATTGGTAGATATAATTAACCATTGTTTAGACACTATTACAAATTTAGGAATTCATAAAAAGGGTTGGGATATACTGTTAATACATATTTTATCATTAAAGTTGGATCCCGAAACTCGGCGTCAGTGGGAATTCGATATTTCTGATTCATGTGACGAATTACTTACATATGTACAATTCATAGAATTTTTATATAATACAACCAATAGGTGTCGAGCTATTGAATTTTTGGGAACTAAGCCTAAGTCATTATATGTCAAAAGTATGACTGATATAGTTTGTCCGTATTGTAAACTTAATCGTAAGTTATCTATGTGTAGCGAATTCCACAAGGAAGATGTCAATAACCGTCGTCAATTTGACCTGAAAAATAACATCTGCTTTAACTGCATGGGGAGTAATCATTCCGCTAAAGAGTGACAGACTCAAAAATTAAATGTCGCATATGCAATCGACATCATCATGTGCTGCTACATCCCAGGGGTAATGATTATTCGGTAGTAGGTAATATCGAAGTTAGCGAGTGTGCTGACAAATCCTCAGACGATGCAAATACGTCAGATGCAAGTTCATTGGTCTTTTGTTTTTCGACAGACAGAGTACAACAACAAATTTTGCTCGCCACTGCGCTTTTGTGCAGGCCACGTCCAAAACCGGACAAGGATATGATGTACCTGCACTCATCGATCAGGGACACAATCTTCATTCGTCACCGAGTCTACAGTACAATACTTAGGCTTAAAAAAGATTGTGACGAAAGGCAAAATAACTCGTCTCGGTTTGCCAAGCCATTGTTTCCATGAAAATCAGATCCCGGTTCGACTCAAACATAGTTATACCGGTGAAGGCGTACGTTCTTAAGAACATCACATCTCTTCTACAAATAAGATGAGTTGTGCTAAAAATGTGGCATGAACTTAAGGGTTTGCTGCTGGCGGATCCGAAATGTCATACACCCAATCGTACTGATTTTCTGCTAGGAGCAGAAGTGTATTGTCAGATACTGTAAGCGGGAACAAAGAAGAACCCAGTCGGTACCCTTGTGGCACAAGCCACCAGCCTTGGGTGGATTTTGTCTGGCGTGGTGACTATAGCAGCTGGTTCTTCCCAGCACATACATGTTCTGCATTGTTGCGCAGAAGGTAATGAGGTACTAAAAAGATTCTGGGAGTTAGAATTTGACGTACAACAGCCAAAGGAAAAAATGTTTACTGACGACGAAAGGCGCTGCGAACAACATTTTGCCGAGACAACTCGGAGGGATCATAAGGGTCGATACATCGTACGTCTTCCGTTCAGGGACGGTATTCCTGAAGTTACTGCTTATAGTGCTAACAGCCATACACATAATATGATAATTACATATATTATACTTAATTCAACTTAAAAACCTAACACATAGCTTATAAAAAACATTAATTGACATATGAAATATGTCCACTTCTGGCTCCTGAGCAATGAGAGCGTTTATTAACCTAATGGCTTGAACTGTTTTGCGTCGTAACTCTAATGTGTCATCGCCAACCATGCCTGCTATAAATATGATATAGATATGGATAGAGATACGGGTAATATCCATAGTGAGTGATTGTGGGTAGGTGTCAAAACGATAACAGCTGTTTACTATATTCCTTTTTTAATCTTGATATTTTCTTTATATTTTA
>DWJZ01003944.1:0-16124 GCA_018249125.1 Asbolis capucinus | reverse complement strand
GGTCAGTGAACCTGACTGCTACACCGAAGGTAGTGGGTTCGATTCCCACCCAGTTCAAACTTTTCTGTGATGAGCAGGAATGTTTGCTCTGTGTGTCTGGTTGTAAATATCTATATATGTATTTAAAAAATATAAGTATGTGTTTGTCAGTTGTCAGATCACCATAGTACAAGCTAACGCTTAGTTTGGGCTCAGATGGCCGTGTGTGAGTTGTCCAAAGATATTATTATTATTAACTATCTCCACATAAAACATGGCAATTCGTCATGGCAAGGATTGAAATTCGGACAAACATAAAAAACGTACATTTTCAGATTTATAATATTAGTTAGGAGTATAAATGATTAATCGATTCCAAACCCAAAAATCACTTCGTTTTGTGTCTTTTGGTGATGACCAGAGATTAAAGCGCAGTCTTTAGTTAACTACTAAACTCGTACTTACGGGTCATTGTAGTAAAATTAGTAAGCTTATGGTCGCCCTTTGTTGTAGTTAAATGTATGCAAGATAATTGTAACCCATAACTGTCCCACTAGTGGGCTTGAGTCTTCACTCATAATGTAAGGGGTATAGGTTATAGTCTACCACGCTGGTCAAATATGGACTACCAATTTTATGGAGAAATCTTAGGAGTGGAGGTTTCGTCAATGTTGTCCTTCATTGTAGCAAGTGATAATCAACTTCTGATACGCACATAACTTTGAAAATTATAGGTGTGCATTCCAGCATTTGAACCCAGGACTTCCTCCGAGAGACCAATGTTCAAACCACTAGGCTATCACTGCCTATGTATGTTAATGTATGCAAGTTAATGTCAAATTCGACGACACGATATGATGAGGTTAATACAGGCTATTGGGACATATGATAATTGTAGATACAGAAGTGCTTGTAAAATTACAGAGTAGCTGTTGCACGCGAATGTACAATTAAAAATAAATGCTACAAAGAGGTATTGCCGTAGGCGCCGGTGAAGTAATTAAGCTATGTAATTGTTAATGTATTGTACCCAGGTCGTAGCACCTATTACTGCACACATTTCCTCGTCGAGTAATTGAACTAGATGACATCACGTTATGAGCAGGAATCGAACAGATGGTAAGTGATGATTGTCGAAAGTGGGCACGATGAGGTGTCAGGCGTTGCCTGTCGGGAATACGGGATAGGCCCACAAATGGTAAACTGGGAAGACCAGGTATGGAACTTCGAGTCCCATATGAGAAGAGTTCCAAGAGACAATGGGCACCGCGCTAGGAGGATCCGGTTGCGTTCCTTTGGAGATCCTGGAGTCCTCCGCGTAGCGCTGAGGAAGGCCACCGGGGGGGTTTTAGCGCGGCAAAAGTCCCACATAACCCGGATTCGCTCCCACAGTACCGGGTACCTTTTGAAGGTTTCCCTCTCGATAACAAGTAAAAAGGCCTTCAAATGGTGCCAGAGAGACAAAGGATGCAGAAGTATATCGATGACGCAACCAGGCCCAATTTTAACAGCTGCCATAATTGTGTTTCGGCTGTGGGTTTGAAAGCCAATTCTCCTCTTTTTTCTTCCCGTTCTTTAGTCACCGTCCTTCTCATTCCTCTTTAGTCACTCGTCTTGAGGCAATACGTTATGGGTTAAGGTTCGTAAGTATTGATTGATTTTGGTTACTTTAGCGACAAATCGCTTGTTCTCCTTCATTGTCTTATTGTTGCGTGTGACTCTATCAATTACTTCCCAGCATGGTATAGATCGAAGTGAAACTCTTTAGTGTAACTGACGGGCAAGCATCCCTAACATTCCCCTGGGATATTTATATCAGGACAGGTCAGTCGTTAACATATACCAGGGTAATGTATACAAACCACGAGGGAGATTCTGGGACCCGACGATAGCCGCAAATGGCACATAGTTCTATAAATCGCTAGTCTTGCTCCCATGAGAGACATTCGTCCCTAAACTTCTGATACCAATGTTTAAAGTGTTAAATAATATATATTGAATTTGTAACGGATCTGATGCTGATTGACTGTTAGGACGCGTAAGGGAAAAATAACGAGAGGAAATTAAATAAACTGATATTTAAAGTAAATGATGCTCGCGGACACCGTCAAAAAAACCGACATCTTGAAGTTAGCTATCTATACGTGTACTGAAGAACGGTTTAGGCTATATAGCCAAAACATGGTATCAGCTCCACCAATTTATTAACTAACGACACATTTTCTGGTACATTGTTCACGTTGTCAAACGCTAGTACAGTTTGTTGCTATTTCGCACTGCACTGTTACTAACTTGTGACCATCAATTAACTATAGTGTCGGGAGAAGAAGGCTGTGTCAAGGACGAGCTCTTGCAGTGCTCGGAGTTACAGCTCGAAGGCCTCGTGTTACAAACGACGCAAGGACACATTCTGGGACATTATTCCAGTTGTTAAAAGCGAGATTTGTTGCGATTTGGGTGGAATTTAGGTGCTATTAGTAAGGAATAGAATGCATAATAATGATTGTTAGAACTTTCGTCTGTTTTTCTGTTTGCCTGTGCTTTCGTTCATGTCCAGAAACCGTTGCTTCGATTTTTATAGGTTTTCACTGATATATTTTTCTAAGCTCTAAGATTACTAGTTTTATTTCATCGAATTTTTATCGGCTCACAAACACTAAAGATTTATCCAATTAAGGATCCTGTCTACGGCCCTTAGCTATACTGAAACGAAGCGAGTCGCTCGAATTTATATATTAGTACGTGCAGCAAAAACTTTGTACCCATTTTTAAGCAAATTACGTGGACGGAGGAGTTTGCATGCTGGCACAATTAAAGTTTAAACGGAGAATAATAATTTTTATCTTTAAAAAACCGACTTCAAATGCCTTCGACCAGTTAAATACGCATTATTAAAGCTTACTCAAAAACTGCCCGTGAGATGTCGTTCAAAATTACATGGAACTATACGGCAAGTATTAGCTTTTAAATAAAAAATAATCATCAACATCGGTAAACCCAATAAAAAGTCATGAACGAATATTAAGAAAACAAAAAAGCTAATAACTCAAAAACCAGTCGTGAGATGTCGCTGAAAACGACATGAAAGTACTGGACAAGTAATACCTTTTTAATAAAATAACAAACGAACTAGTCGCCCCTACAATTTTTGAAAGCTCTTCTCAATTTCTCTTCGATACCATCATCAGATCCTGCTTTCCTTACAATGGGACCTTACCCTTGAAGTACCTTTCAAATAAAAAAATGTCTTAAAATCGGTTCATAAACGACGAAGTTATCCACGAATACATATAAAAAAATATATGCGGCCGAATTGAGAAATCTCCTTTTTTTGAAGTCGTTTAAAAAGTACAGAAAGCTACTATACTAATATATAAAATTACAAATACATTAATAGAAAGAGTATACACGCTACCATGTATTTGATTCTCACTGAAGTTTGGTAATCTCAGTACTGTCATTGATAATTTATTTTTAATTGAATTACTGTTGAATTTCAACCGCAGACGGTGTAACATTTAAATAAATTCGCTAGACAAGGACGTAGCCACCTTGCAGGGTGCGAGCTCGGTAGCTTCGCAAGGACGCGGATTCTGGGGCGAAATGGTGCTCGAATTGTAAATGAAATACGTACTTGCAAACTTTATTGATTTCTCTGAATGCTATTGATGTTTTGGACATCAGTTTTTTTATGGTTTTTACGGTTCAGGAAAGAAAGTTTCCTCAAATTATTTTCCATTCACTGAAGTGGTATTTGCTTGGAATTTTCACTTGCTCCGGTGATTATGTATTATGTCAATACGTAATAACTTTTTTTGAAAGTCAGTAGTGTGGGTTTGAAACTATGAACTCTTATAAGAAGGACCAACGTTCACACCGTTAGGCTATTATTGCTGGCTTAAACATTAACGATAAGAGCCGGGACCGATTGCTTACATGCCCTCTTTAGTTCTTTGAATATTTTGCCATAAGCGGTCTCTATACCGACAGCGCCCGCTTTCGGTTAACTTTACCGAGCACTTATTATCGATACAAGCGGGATTATGAGTTTTTGTGTCACAATACTACACTTACAAGTAGTTAAAATTACTTGCTAACCGCATATTAGACGTGTGGCTAATAATAAATGTAATCCAAAAAATAAATACACTTGGTACAATATTGTATAAGCTGTTAGCAAATCCTGTTTGGATTAATTGAAAAATAACTCTTTGGGAGTTTTTGACGCTTCTTCCAAAATCACTCATTGTAAGGATTTGTGGAAGCGATAGCGTAGTTTGATTTATGAAAAGTGTTTTTATTTCGAATATTTTTTTTTTTATAGACTGAACTATCAAAATGTCTGTTTAATATTGAGATAACATATTAACTTATTAGTGATAATTATTAAAATTGTTTATCTATTAACTAGCGGTACTCGGCGTGCTTTTGTTACGCACCAACGCATCAACCTTGTGTCCGATTGATATAATTTTGGAATACCCTTTTCCAGAAAATTTAACACTGAGTTGCTTAAGACAACAATGCCCCATCTCCTACCATTTCAGAGTCTATAAAGGACAAACAAACAAACTCACAAATAAATATTGATTTTTATATATGTATATAGTTTGTATAGTTATATCTGTATGTGATGAGAATGCAGAGAATAAGTTTTTATATTTGGATTACGTCTTTTTGTACCTGTATTTCCCAATTAAAAACATTTGATTTGATTTAAAATGTCTCCAAAGAGTTACTGAGGGCCTTCAGAAAGATGTCCCTTGGTATGGTTTTAGCACGATAACGTACTTTATGGGTTCAAGTGCTTTCGGGAAGTAATAAAGTATGAAGCCAGACGTACAGACGCCGTTGGTGTTCTTTGTTCAATCTCGCCTTTGTCTCCGATGGGAGTATTTCAAAACAACCGTCGCGAACTGCATTTTTAATAGAAATTGTATCTTGTGCTTATACGAGTAAGTATTGTGTTTGATTTTATTTTGTAAGTACTAAGGTTTCTACTGGCCTTTGATAGCCGACATCTGAGCACGGGTCTCTCTTCAGGAGGCCTATAGCACCACGCTGTTCCAATGCGAGTTGGTGGGGTTAGTGGGCAACTCAAGAGTCCAACGTTTCTATGCCGCCCGAAGGACTCCGACATAGTTTATTGATGTCCAACTATACCTGGGACCGACGGCTTCACTTGTTGGTCACACATCCTCCTACTGACCGCGCTCGGTGGTGCTTAATTTTTCAATCGTTTACAATCGAAGTCTTGCTATGAACGTTCCCTTAGGTTACTTCTAGAACATTCTACCATACAGTAGAGGACAGTTAAAATTGCAACTGTAAACCGTAACGTTTAATTAAAGTTCACTAGAACTAGTACAAACGGTGTTTATTTCCTAAACAAAGGCTACTAATTAGGAGAAAGAGTCTGAAGTGTCTCTACGGGCTATTCTTCGTTGTTACACTTGTACTAGAAGTATTTTAACGTTCATATTGGTTGTACAAAGTGTGGTTTATATGTGGCAGGTAGACAGTAATAGTGGTGATTTTTGTATGGGATAGAGATTTTTGTCTCATTATAATATAAAAATATGTATCGGGACGGGTTAGAATACAAACATCAACCCATACTGGCAGACTAAGGTGTCGTAAGAGACGACAGAAGTCAGCTCGGTGGTATATCTTCACGGATGAATTGTTTTTCCGAAGCCCGTTTGGCTGGTTACCACTTTCTTGCTTGAACCAGCCGCCAATTCGTCGTGTTCCGGCTGGGGGCTAGAAAACCAGTTCCGTAACCTCCTTCCTGGCAGGCAACGCGTTACTAACAGCCCTGTTCAGTTCTGTTCGCCTAAAGGCTGTGTTCCCTTACTATCAGATGATACGTCTGCGAGCTTGTCTATTTAAACATAAAAAAATAGAACCCAAAACAATGTCCGTTTGTCTATACTTTTTTACACTCTCCGAAATGGCTGATTCCATTTGAATGTGGTTTCACTCCTGTTCGGGTTTGGGCGGATGCGATCCTGTTATGGGTGTAATTTGTGATGTGTATTAGTATTTTTCAAATCCATACCACCCTGTATATAGGGTTTAAACCGCTTCGTGTACCTGAAACAACAGCTTGTTAAAATCGAGTTTCGCACAGCATAATTAAGAATATTTTATAAGCTACATAATTGAAGAAATTGGACCGTGAAATAAGCAGGTCAGTTGTAAAACAACTGGATTGAGTGCCAATATTTGACTTAATCTGCCTGCCAAATAGCTTTACGCAGTTTGTAAATATTTTATTATAAAATATGAATCTTAACTTTGCCACGGAAAATGTGTTTTGTAGAATAGTTTTTATGTTTTCTGGAATAAATGACATTCTGAAGAAATTTTCTCTGCCAACAGCTCCGCACGGCCAGTTCATAAAAAGTAGCCTATATCTAATTTTAGTTTGTAATCTATACCTGTGCCAGATTAGTTCAGTTTCATTGAGATCTGTTCAGTAGTTTTTGCGTAGAGTACAACATACATTCATCGATCTTCACAAAATTAATTTATGATATTTATGGGATGGTTAAATATCTATTTTTTCGTCAGATGGTTTTCAAATTTGGCCCGTTGTGTTAAATATAATGTACTCTTAATATTTTATTGAGGCTGTATTGGGGCGGGACTTCTTCTGGCAGAAATTAAAACAACTAAAAGAACTATTTCTGTAGATAACCGAGTAACCAGCACTGAACAAACATTTCGGTTACTCCACAGAAGTTGTCTTGGGTGGAAATCGAACTCACGACCTTCGGCTCAGTTGTCAGATTGTATTAACAACTAGACAAACGGACTAGCCTTTCCATTCCTCTGATTGAACAACTTGACCATATATTTTAGTATTGGGTATTGCCAAGTGGCATGCAAGTACAACTAGAAGTGAGTGACATGTTCTCTAGCTTTAATCAGCCCAAACGTTTCCTTCTATTCCAGCTGAGAGATTGAGAGCAAGGTCTTCTCTTTTCTCCCCTTCCTTCATTCATCCTCCGCATTCTCTTTCTTTCACTCATCCTGATGCAGTATATTGTTGATGAATTTCGGGTGAATCTATTAACTCCGGTTGCGTCAGCACTGCTTCTCCCGTTTCTTTCTCTACTCCGCGTGTGCGGAGTACTTCCTTCCTGGCGACGCGTTAGTAACACCCCTGATGTTGTTAATATCAATGGATGGCAATGGTCACTTACCATCAGGTGACCCGTCTGCTCGTTTGCTTGCTTATCTCATAAAAATAATTTGGTTGTCAAATTTCACAAGATACATAATTAGTTACATAGACTTTTCTGCCGTCTTTTGGTCTATTACTACAATAAGAATGACGCTGTATCATATACTAAGCTTATAACAATACTGCCCTAAGAGAGCCGTCAGGTCGACCCATTTACACCGCGGTTAACATCACATGAACTATGACCTTAATAATATCCCTTAAACAATGTAAAAACGCAGAATGCTTTTAAATAATTCTCCGGGCAGCTCCCCGTAGGGAGCTCGCCCGCTTGCTGGCGCCGACTTCAATTTCATAGCAATATTTGTAACATTACCCCGAGGGAGGCAGCCCTGGCTTTACTGGACAATCATAACCCCGATTGGAGCAGACTGGGTACCGTCGTTCCATTTTCGAATCACGCTGTTTTGATTCGGAAAAGGAATTTATATCTTGCCAGGAATCGAACCTACCTATCAATTCTACCAACATTAGAAATACGAAAGTTTCTAAGGATGGATGGATGGGTACATGGATTTGTTACTCTTTGACGCAAGCTAGTAGTGAATAGAACTCAAAACAGTTGTTTTTATTTTTTTTTGTCTTTTTGCCGGTTTGTCTGTCTGTGCATTGATGCACGCTGATCTCAGAAACTGAAAGCTGATCTGATTCGAATGCGAATTTAATTAATGTATCGTGATAAGTTTGCATTATTATTTGTGTTACTTAAGTCGGTTCACAGATATAAAAGATAATTAAAAAAAAAGTATTTTAGATATAACATGAAAAGAGGTTTTTAGTGTCATAAATAATTATTTCAGATGTTTGTATCGGGTGTATATATTGGGTAAAAGCACAGTAAACTTTATGAGATACCTATTATTCGAGCTTCGGATTTCCTATGGCAATATATTGCAATTTGATATGACATGACAATGACAATGACAATGGCAATGACAATGACAATGACACTGACAATGACAATGACGTGAACAGACAGTATACATGTGAAATGTCTTTTAAATGTCATTTAAAAGTTGTCTCTCTTTAATCTATCAACGGCATCGACAACTTTTGCGCTCCAACAAGAATTATAATATGTGGTAATATTCTGTTATACTTTGCCACCGAAGGGCACAAATGGGACCTAAATACGCTATATTGTCTCATAGAAGAACATTTCAAGAGATAACTTCTAAGTCTTCCTTTTGACCAGTCCAGTAAATCCTTTCGTATCCGATTTCCTGTCTCAAAAGGCTACTTTGTTTAATCCTTGTAGGATATGTTTCATAATAAGTAGGTACTAGAAACTACCCTGGCTTCGCAAAAACCAGTTACCAGAAAAAAGTAGTTATTGTGACATAACCGTTACAGTTAGACATGTGGTAACGATGACTTATTTTTAGATATTGATGTCATGTATAAAACTGTAGTACATCATTTTGCTCTATTGTCACTAATTTACGCGACGTTAGGATATTTTTGCAAATTTTTTTACACATAAGTGTTAGATTATCGAAGTATCCGCATTTTTTTATTTTAGTACCTAGTAGTTTGTATGGTAAAAATCTCAGATCGAATTTGCACCGAATATATGTATAATGGGTAATTAGGTTAGGTTAGGTTAGGTTGAGCGTGCGCCGGGGCAGCGGAGCGAGAATAGCACACAGTCCCGGCACCAAAGCGGCAGGCGTCGACACCGTGTGGTTTTAGTGGGTTCGAGTCCCACATACCTGACCAGCTTCCCGTGGCCGGATGGAAGAAACGAGGGTCTTTCCACACGTTAAAAAAAACGTTAGGTTGAGCGTAGAATATTTTTATTACAAGCTTTTATTTAACTTGCAGTGTATGTTTGTATATTAGTATGTTAGTATATTTGTTTGTTAAGCGTCACATCTTGGAAGCTTAATTAGACCCACTTCCAATTACACTACGGAGCTGGAATTTTGCATACTGCTTCAGTTCCGATGACAATGCACTTTTATGACATTTATATGACAAGCATGACCTGACACTACGTTCAGGATTGGCTCCAGACAAGAAAACGGTTAACAATACAATTAGAAAATTTTGAGTGTTTCTTCGTATGGATGGATCTATGATTAAATAAAAATGAAAATAATTTATTTCGACCACCATAGGATCATATAATGTTAGTAAATACAAACGTTAACACCTAATGTTAGTAAAAAAACTTATACCTACCCACCTCCCCTCTAACAGGCCCGAGTTGTCAACATGAACTATAAGACAAAGGTTCAAGGTTTATTTTAAATATTTTTAATAATAATAAATAAAAATAATAATAAATTTCTTTTTCTTAGTTCAGTGGTTCAACGACGATTTGTAGGATGCGATATCTAGTATATTTTTGATCGAAGCCAACTCATTGAAAATCAGTATTTATTCCCCGAAACATTTAACAAAGAGATTTCATGTGTAACAAAATCTTAGTATCAGAACAACCATTAGAGGGTTGAAAATGAGGGGTAAACCCGCAAATGCCAGGATGGTGATGACAATTAGGATGACGATTGGCACAGGATTGGAGTCGCCTAATGGCACTTACGAGAGACGAGCTGAAAGCGGAATTACGCTTAGTATGGGATTGAAGGATAACTGTGTCCTTTATGACCAATTACCGTTGTAGCGTGTCGATGGAGTAATTAACGCTTAAATACTGATAATTTATATCAGGGGTCGGCAACCCGCAGTCTGTGGGCCATATATGAGCGGTTACTGCGATGTGGCCCGCGTAGATTTACAAGACGCAACTTGACGTTTCTTTTGGCGACACATGAAAAGTGGCCCGCATCCGATATTCTTATAACATTTGTCGCTCATGTGGTAAAAGATTGCTGATACATGTATAATACACATAATTCACTGATAATAGGAAATTATTCTCGTAGTAGAATATGTATTTAACTATGTTGATGCATTTGTCTCAAAACCTTGGTCATATAAAAGATCTCAGTAGGTGGGCCAGAAATGGGTTAAAGTAGAGATGCGACTATGAATTTGGTCGACTGGCCGACTAGTCGGTTGTTAAGTGGCCGAAAATTTATTTGATTAACATATGTAGGACAGATTATAAATACAAAAATTAACAAAGAATCAACGTTTTTATATATTACTAGCTGTACCCGCAGGTTCGCTTACACACATGCATTGTTTTTTTATATCCAGTGTACCAAAATTCCATACAAACTTTCATGCCGTATCCCAAGGGAATCCCGGTATAATTAAGTATAATTATAGATCCGAAATGCTAAGTATTTCTCAAGATTCAAAATCATTCCATAAATAAACACTACATACCTATATTTTAGTACAAACTTTGTTCCCTTATTCCAAGGAAAACCGAGAATTATTCGGAATAAAAAGTATCCTTAATGATAATCGGGTATATAATTAATAACTTAACAAAGTTTCATTGAAATCTGTCGGTGGGTTTTCACGTGATGCGCGTTCAGACAGACAGACAGACAGTCAATAATTCCAAAAACTACATATATTGTCCTGCTTTATCTCGATGTTAGAGTGCCCCGTCATCAAAGTTTTGAAAAAAGATTCAATGTACATAAAAATAGCAAGTTTTATTATAGTATAGATTTAACATAACATATATTTTATGGATACTTTTTACATCCCTACACATACATTTTACACAATTTTTACATTATAATCAGTTAAGACTGATTATAATGCCTGTAAGCAGTAGAAGTACATAAAGTTGGTACTAATGGCCGACTACAATAGTAGCCGGATAGTCGGCATTACCGACTGGTCGCCGACTAGTCGACACATTACCATAAATAAGTTAGAGCTTGACTACGATCCCATCTCTAGTTGAAATCCATTGATACTGAGTACAATGGTTTTATTTAAGAACAAAGTTGCGTAGATATATCCATTGTGATATATACATACATTTTGATACATATACATAGATATATACATACATTTTGTGACGATGTTATTATTGTTAAAATTAACTTGAATATCAAAAACATGAGCGAAGTGCGTCAGGAACGCCGGCGAGGCGGTTTAATTAAAAACTTTTAAAATACCTCTTGCGTAGGCTGTCGGGTGTTTTCCCCCTCGAGTACGTCTTGCGATCGCTCTGATGTCGGATATAAACACTGACAGCTCCGCGTTAACCTCGTTTGAGACACATGGAGATGGGTTTGAATGGAGTTTGAAGACTTTCGTTCTTTCGATGGTTTTGCTCGCGTGGTAGTATAAAAAAAAGCCTGTGTGTTAATAAAAGCTTCGAGCCATCTCTTTGCGAAGTTTCATTCAGATCCGTACAGTAGTTTTGGCGTGAAAGAGTCAAAAGTACCTATCCATAAATCCATCCATTTACCCAGTCATAATTTTTTTTTACCTTCCATAAATTACTGCCTCACCACATCCCACCTGATGGTAAGTGCCGTTATGGTCTCAGATGGTAAAGCATATTAATTTATTAATAGCCTATTCACTTTTGGCTTGAAGACCCTTAAATTGTAATCGAACGAAAACACATCCATTCATTCATCTATCCATCCATCCATTCATCCAGGCATCCATCCATTCATCCATCCATTCATCCATCCATCCATCCATCCATCCATGCATCCATCCATCCATCCATCCATCCATCCGACCGCCTATACTTCTATCCGTTGAAATATTTATGTTTATAAAAGTAGTAATACCCTAGTGTTTGGATTGTTGGTCTCTCGAACGGAAGGGCTTGGGTTCGAAAAATTATAATGTTAGCAGGCTTTAAGAAGTTATTTTAAGAGCAAGACTAAAAGATTCGTGTATTACATTATTAGATAAATTATTCGCTTTTACAACCCTACGCTCCTGTATAATAATATTTAATGTAATTTATGTGAGACAGAAATAGAAGTTTATAGGCTGAGAATATTCTAGAATTTATTTTCAATAATGATGGTGGAATATTAGATGAATCGCTCATAACTCGGCTGATAGTGTCTGTATGAAGTGGTAGAGCGAGTTAGGTAATATCGGGCGCGGTCGGTAGGAGCATGTGTGACCGTGGTAAAAAAATTCTTGACCGGTTCATGGTTTTGGTGGGCACGTAATGTAGTTGGTCCGGTTATCGTTACATGGCAATCATTAAAACATGTCCGAAGACTTCGACTGGCATTCTATATTGGTGCATCATGATATCATGCATACTGAGTGGTTCTTCATATGTGGAGGCAGGTAGTCGTGCTCAGCGGCCAGCGGGACCTGACGGAAGATGACAGTGTTACGAGTCATATTAGTATTTCCCAAACATACACGAAATAGCATATTTTTAAAATGAAACATTGATTATAATTAATTCCTTGACCCAAAAAACCAAGAATAGATAAATAAAATAAATATCTTTGGCCAACTCACACACGTCCACCTGAACCCAAACTAAGCGTTAGCTTGTGCTATGGGGATCAGACAAGTGATAAACATACATATATACTTTTTAATACATACTTAAATAGATATTTGTATTACACACCCAGACACACAGAACAAACATTCCTGCTCATCACAGAAAATTTTTACCTGGGTGGGAATCGAACCCACGACCTCCAGTGGTAGTAGTCAGGTTCACTAACCACTAGACCAACCGGCCTGTCTGAATGGATATTTGTTACTCCTTCACGCAAAAGCCACTGAATGGGTCTGAATAAAATTTGTCACAGAGACAGATTATAACATAAAATAACAAAGCTTTTTATAAATACATCGGTCGGATGAGGTCGCTGACGTATGTTTATACTTTTAATTGAATGTAACTGCACAGCAAAAATAGGTCACAATTTACTTGTAAGTCCTAGTAGGATTTACGAGTTCGTTTCATTTGTCATCTCCGTATTAATTTTACCAGGAATACAGATCCTGTTACGTGGTTCTATTATGCCGAGTTCTGGGCCGGGATGTCTTTCATTTCAACATGACGGTGGGTATATTTTATTTACCTACTAGCAACCCTACAGAAAATTGTATGAGACATTTGTTTCTGCCCGCGGCTTCTCGTGTCATGTGTTGATAAAAAGTAATCTATGTGTCTAGTTCATAATCTATCTCTGTGACAAATTTCATTCAGACCTATTCAGTAGCTATTGCGTGAAGGTACATCTTAATGCGTTTAAATTATATATATTATTTTAGGGGAATCTACAATCGGGATAAAATCTATCCTATGTTAAATTCCTGGGTGTAGTCTATCCCTGTGCCAAGTTTAATCTTTGTATTACTGAGTACTCGTAGCATAATGTACACAGTCCGCTATGAATCGAGTTTAAAATCATGAGTTGCGAGCCTCTCGGTCTTCTATAGGATGCACTTTTGAGGGTGTGCACAGGAACTTCACTATTGAATTCCCCCATCCTTATTTCATCATCGAACGAGCCGATGCACGGCGGGTATCCATCTATTCGTAGTCAATATTCCGACAGTAGTAACGAAGCGCTTCGCCGCGTCTTTTTTTACCGTATCGTGAAGGACTGGAATAAGTTACCCGCGTCGGTGTTTCCGTTTGATTACAATGTAAATGTGTTCAAGTCAAGAGCGAATAGGCATCCATAATGCGCTTTGCCATCAAGGACTTCATCGCCACTTACCATCGGTTGAAATCGTAGCCAAGCGCTAACTTATTCGTGGTAAAAAGAACCATATAGTTAGCATGAGTTCCTGAGTCATTAAAAAAACCTACTACCTATCAAGAGATTGAGAAGTTAAATAAAATTATGCAGAACTTCTTTTTCTCTTTTCTCCACACTTGTAAGAATAATTAATTGTATATTCATAATTAAAACTTATGTTTTGATGAGGAATAAAAATGTTTGTACTTATTTCTCTGACCTATCGCCGCTTGTAGTAATGAGCACCTACCAGTCTTTTGCGTAGGGATGTTGTAAAGTTAAGAACTTTAAATACGTTAAAACAACGGACGTATTTATCTATACTAATATTATAAACAGGAAAGATTTTATTGTTTGAAGCGAATAGGCTCTGAAACTACTGGACCGATTTGAAAAAATGTTTACCATTAAAATCCTACATTATAGTATTGAACGCAAAAATAATTCGAATACGTTACGGCTATATGAAAACTTCGATAATGTAACCCAACGTGTGAATTTAAATGGATACCCGCCGTGCGTGGACTCGTTCGTTGGTAAGGGTATGGGGGTTAAGACGTAATTCCTTCACTCTCCGAAGTATATGGTCTATAGTCTACCGCTGTCAAAGTGAAAGGTACACATCAGACACCTTCGAGAAATACTTGAGGATTTCGCCGAACTTACAATTTACGTAGTACAACTTTTTCCTTCACTTTAGCGATAATTAATTTCTGATACCTATATTTGAACTTTTGAATTTTGGATTCGAATCCAAAACCTCCTGCTAATGTTGAATCCAATGGTCTAATATTCTTTAATATCCTACTTATATTATAAATGCGAAACTTTGTGAAGATGGATGGATGTTTGTTATTCCTTCACGCAAAAGCTACTGAACAGATCTGAATGAATTTTTGGGAGATAGATTTTATCCTTAAATAACATATACGGTACTTTTATAACTATGCGGGCGAAACCGCGGGCGGACGAAAGTCAGAAATTAAACACAATGAATTTTCTGTTGCAGTGACTTGTATAAACATATCAAAGATACATATGAAATATATAATTATATACATTATAAAATACAAGGAAAAAAAATCTTTTTTTAATTAATTTATTGATATTAATTAATTTAGCATAATTTATATACATTAATTACTTATTACATTATTTTATAAAGATTTTACATTATGAATTTGCATTAAAAATTATAATCATTTATTTAAACTTAATTACCTAGTTAACAAGGTTCGAAATTGCATTGAATTTGAATCAAAACTTGCTCACATGTAAAACATTGTGTCTCGGCGGGGAACACGGTATTTTCTATGGGGCCAGCGTTAGTGAAAAGCTTGTTTAAATGTTGGAGGGAGGCAATGCACTTGGCGTCGACAGCTGGGCGTTCCTTTGACGTACCACCTCGTGTGAAGTGCCTTTGTAGGAGGAAATGTTCAAACTTTACACGGGACGTGTGAAGGAGAAATTTTTAAGGCGTTTGCAGGTTTTAGTGGATGAATTTTCTTTGTTCTGCTGCTGCTAGTTGGTTCTAGTTCCAGGAGACGTGTAAAAATTGGAAGTTAGGGGTTTTTGGGTCAAGGATTATTAAACGAAAAAAGCAGATAATACCAAATTTTTAGTTGATTATGTTGCGCTAGCGGCGATGTTTCTATATACCGAAAATTCGGCCTGCCACTTACTATATTAATAATATAGTATAGTTGAAGAAAACTAATAGATCTTATCAATTTATTTCATGATACCCCCAATATTTAACTGAATCTAGTGCGTAATTTTCGAGTATATGAATGAAATATCGATTTCACTAGGATTCCAGGGACTACCAACCAGTGGGTAGTTCATAAAGTTGTTTTTATTGCGGTGTTTGGTAATGCGGGCCCAGAAGCAATTTGCGTAATAGGAGCAGTATGTATTCCATTCGGTTCTATCGTTCTAGTTAGTACACGGTGGCTTCAAACCATTAATGCCTTGCTACTGAACACGGATCCTGAGGAGGCCTAGAGCGTACGCCACGCTGCTACAATGCGGATTGGTGGAGGGGTTAGTGTCCAGTTAGGGGAAGTTTTTACGCAGCCTGTAGGCCTCCGACATAGTTTAACGATTGATATTTTACACCTAGGACCGATCTGACTTTTACGTATCCTCCAGAGCACGGAAGCGCTTATAAATTTTTTGCCACTAGCGGTCACCCATTCTCCTACAGACCGCGCCCTTTGTTGCTTAATTTTTTCAATCGCCTTCAATCGAAAAGCTGGCCTACATTT
>DWJZ01003943.1:0-16128 GCA_018249125.1 Asbolis capucinus | reverse complement strand
GATCACCATAGCACAAGCTAACGCTTAATTTGGGTTCAGATGGCCGTGTGTGAATTGTCCAAAGATATTTATTTATTTATTTATAGACAAAAATTCTAAAAATCATGGTTATATGTTATAGATTTTATTCTTGACGAAATATCAAATGGTTTCTCTAGCGAATATAACTCTGTCTGTTACGCTTGGACACCTAAACCACTTAACCGATTTTGATGAAACAGAATATTTAGAAATACTATAACTAGAACTTTCGAAATAGCATAGGGTAGAAAAAACTGTAGGGTACATCGAGAAAAAAGATTTGGCAGTGTTAAAATAAAAGTTTTGGGTTAAAATTAATGGTTAAAATAATAGAATTGAACTTCGTCCTCTTCGATTATTGGTAAGTATTTGTATGTATTTATGCCCGAGTTACAAAAGACTGGCGCAGCAGGTGCGAATTACACGATGATAATTTTATATTATACTTTTAATATCTAAATTAATACATAATAATTAAATCTAACTTAAATCTAGGGCGACAACGGCCAATGTTAGATCCGCAGCCCCAGTCCGTAGGGTATTTTGTAGCTTTCTTAAAATTTCATAAAATTCATTCTATGGCGGAAATGAAATGGGTTATGTAAACTGTTCCACATATTACGTCGATAATACGATTGCAGCGCCATCCAGTAGAAAAAATGACAAGAATAAGCTTTTTTTTTATGATACGCAGGCAAACGTGCTGACGGTACTCTAAGCCTTCCTTGGACGACCCAAACAAAGCTTGTTTATTAAGTATAAAATATAATACAATAACACTACAACATTATTATATTAACCTAGATCGGTGTTGTCGTGTATCCGGCTGTTATGGCACGACCGGCGGTTCTTCTCAGAGGAGCACGCAGCACACACAATGACGGCGGTGGTGCGTGCGCTGGCGCACTACTCAGCCACCGGCTCCAGCGCTGCGGTCGATGTCTGTTTGCATTTTATATGCGACTTGCTAGATGGGTAAGGTATTAATAACTAGCTGTGCCCGCAGCTTCGCTTACACACATACATTGTTTTTTTATTACTAGTGGATCAAAAACTTTCATCCCGTGTCTCAAGAGAACTCTGGTATAATTAGTGATGAGAAGTTTCCTAAATGATAAGAACTTCTCGAGATTTAAAGTCATTCCAACAACAAATACTACATAATATATTGAGAGGCATTTTAGTACAAAGTTTCACCCCTATTTTCTATCCTTTGAATTTAAAGAAACGCTGAATTTATATTTAAGATATTATATTAAGGATACCTAAATTTCAAATTCAAGGTAAACAACACATACAGGTATCATCCAGGAGCTTGTATTGAAAATTTAAAATATTCACATTATTTCCCTTTTTTTTCTTTTCATAACAAAATATCAAAAAACTGAGAAACATTTGATTCGTTCATTTAAATGAGACATGTTTGTTGCAAATTTCAAGCAAATCGGTTGATATTTAAGAAAATTCCCATACAAACTTTCTTCTCCTATTTCAGGCAAACCCGGGAATCATTCGGAATAAAAAGTATCCTAAATGTTAATCGGGGTTATAAGTACCAACTTAACAAAGTTTCATGGAAATCGGTTCGGGTTTTCACATGAAGCGCGCTCAGACAGACAGACAGACAATAATTTCAAAAAATATATTTTCATGCTCTATCTTGATATTAGAGTCCCCCGACTTTAATATCTTATCAAAATTTAAAAAATATCTCCAATGTACAAGAAAAATGTACTTTGAGTTTTATTATAGTACAGATAATGAACTGCATTTGTTATACGATACTCTAAGGTTTTTATAAATCAATAAATTTATAAATTGATATATAATATTAAGTGTACTTAAATAACCTATAATAAGATTTTAAGGTGCTACAAAATAGATTAGTGCATGATAAAAAAATAAGGAATCAATGTTCCTCCACGAAAACCTATACTGATTTTACCCTCATGTCATTGTTGTTATTGGATATAATAATATATGTATATAAATTTACGATATATCAGCTACATGCGGTAATTTATACTTGCGGTCTTGTAGTATAATGTTTCGTCTTCAACCCACTATTGAGCACGACGCTCTGACGATGCCTTGACATACTCCATCACGCAGATTGGTGGAGGAGATGCCACCCGAAAGTAACCCGCAATGCTCAGCATGCCATCGGACGATAACAACCAGGACGGACGGCTTTACGTGCCCTCTGAATCACGAAAGCGCCCATGAAATATTTTACCACTACCGATCACACACCTACCGCGTTCACTTTTTCGTCCCTCGTTAGATCACTTTTTACCACTTCGGGCTATAAACTATATGAACTTTAATTTCCCATTTTCCCCACAGTATCAGCATCAATGAAACCATTCCTCCTCTATCGATGCAGAGCGCTTACAGCATCGAACAGCTGCTAGCGACCCTAAACGGTCTAGTTCCCAGGATCAACACCAATCCTAACACTGTGCTTCGTGGTGCTTTGGTTCTACAGTCCTTAGTTTCGTACCAACCAGCGGCCTTGTGCCTCAGAAGCAGTACAGCCAAGTATTTAGTAGAGGTTTTCAGCCAGTGGTTTGAAATGTTACTGGCGTCACTGAACCATTTAGTGCTGGTAGGAGACGCTGAAAATAATGGAATGTTTTTGGTGGTAATGTGCCAAATTGCAATGGACGGATTAAGGTGAGATTAAATAAATATCTCTGTTGATGCTTGTTTTAATGTATTTTTTATATTTACAACATGGAGTTGTAAGGAAGCAAGTGACTTCGCGCTTCGCTTCGCTACAGCTATTTAGACGGAATTCTGTGAATAGAAAATTATTTTTATTTATAAGACTGATTTTAATAATTAGCAATTAAAGATACCATAAATATTGTGAGTTATTGTTAAGCCAAGCCTAACAATACATCCGCGAAACCCGCATTAAAAATAAAATACCTCATTGCACTCTTGTAGTTTATAATTAACATAAATAATTTCCGGAAATTCTATTGCATTTTAATAGCCTTAATAATACACGGAAAATATAATTTATTCGTCGCAAATTTATTTATTCATGTATAAAAAGAGAAGTAGATGTAAAAAAAAGAGACGAAAAAAGAGTGAGCGCTTAGCTTGAGAAATGCTTCAAAGCTTATTGATTCTATTTTGTAGATTGATAAAAATATTAAACACGGGCCAGCAACCGATGGATTTTGTTCAGACAATTTTGGCTGACAAACAAGAAATAGACTTGCAAAAACAATGTGCTACTGAAATGAGAAACGTTATTGAGCGAGTTATGTCAGATCTTATAATTTTCGTAAAGGTCAGTCCTACTAATATTATAAATGCGAAAGTTTATGAAGATGGATATTTGTTACTCCTCCACAAAAAACTACTGAATCGATCTGGATGAAATTTGGCACATAAATAAATTACAGTATGGAATAACACAGACTACTTTTAATCAACGTGCCCACCACGCGGGCGAAGCGTACAGACATATTCTGTCTATAAGGTCGAATTCTGAAAGAAATGTAAGAATTGTATTATGTAAAAAAATACAAAAAATGAATTATGGTAATCGATTCATTGTTTCAGGATAATCATAATCAAATAAACTCGGAGGAATATACATTGTTTTTGAAATTACTGCTTAATTTTCTTTACGACTGCGCTCAAACTGAATTATCGACAAATTTTTGTGAGACTCTGTTCTCGAAAGGATATTTAACTTTGTTGCCTCAGAATCAAATATTTAGGTAAATCAATTTTTATAGTAAAATCGAGAAAGTCTCTTTATTACAAATAAATAAATTATTATTTTTTTTCTAGAAAAGATATAGCTGTTCGTAAAATAAGCACTTTAGTTTTAGGAGAAATGCTTAAATCTTTAGCAGAAAAATATCTATTTAGTAACGATACAGATAAAAAAAATAATCAAATATGTGCCAATGACATACATGTAAGTGAAATTTTAGAATAAATTTAAATTAATGACGTGAAACAAAATAATTTGCGTTATTAATGTTCTGATTTTATTTTAGCTTGGTTTAGTCGAATTACAAAATGGAATTGAGAAACCGGAAAATATAGGAATACAGCTACAGAAAAGACAACCTTACAGCTTACTTATATACATTTACTTCTACTGCCAAGCTTGTGACAAGTATCGTCGAGTCTCATATTATTTTTTATTCTTTTAATACTGAATAATTAATTATCCCCTTGTCACGGCAACTTAACATTTCAAACTGAATATTTATCTATTGTAGTAGTAGAGTAAAGTATACATATATATTAATATCATCTTGACATACAACAAGCATTGATAGCCTACCGGTATCGCCGTTGGACTCCGCAACAGAAGGGGTAGAGTTCAAATTATGCAGGCAAAAATAATTACCAAAAGCTAAGTGCGTTGCTTGTTCCGGTAACGAAATGGAGAGGTAATTTATACCTGAGATTTTCCCGTTCTCAAAGGTAATTGAGATCTATTAATTTGCATCAGAAATCAATACTTATATCACTCCTTGATAATACCCAGTAATACGATACTTATGCGTTAGCAATTACGTTATCATTATTTTCAATAGGTACAGTTCTAATTACTTTAGTGTACATATAAAGCAGATTTCAGGCTGGTAACAGAGAAAGCTTTTAAGTTAATTGGTTCGTATCTAAACGTTTTATTGTATCCTAGATAGAATATTGCAGTTTTCTACTAAATAGTCTGGCAATCGTAGTCGCTCACGATGGATTCATATTTTTCTAGCCCTGAAGAAGTAACAGCTCCACTTTTGCCGCATTTGGTAGACCATGTGTTGCGACTGCCCAAGTCCTTCACGCCGCCTACGCACATTGTGAAAGCATTGTGGCTTGTTTTTGCCGTAAATATTTTTTATTATAAAATTATGAAATAACCGGTACATGTGAAAAATTGGTTCGTTCAAAGTTACATTTCTTGTATGACACATGAATCGCGCTTTCGTTTAAGAAACGTCGCTTTAGTTATTTAATAATAAACTTCTCCCTCAATACCGACTACCAGTATAAATCAGATAAATTATAACATCGTACTTTTCGGTTAACAATTTTTTGGTTTCCATTTACCTGATATCTTGAAATCTGTAGATTTAGAAACTTTCAAAGATTTAATTCTGTTACTAGTAACTAATTCTTTTACTACTGATTCTAATAACTTTAGCCATTTCTGTTTTAACAATAATAAATGCTACATTCTTTTTATTACGTGCATAAAATCAAGTTTTATTGTTAAGTATGTCTTCAATGATGAAGAACTTCGATACATAAATTTTATTCCCTAATTCAACCCATTTCAGATTTTTTTCGCGTAAAATTGCAGCTTATATTTTTTCTGAAGTTCTATTCTATTTTTCCTCTCATCAATTTTCATCGAAATCGATTCAGTAGTTTAAGCGTGAAAAGGAAACAGACAGACAGAAAGACAATAATTATTATTTTCATATCTATGTATATTTCATATATATTTCACATACATATATCTATTGATTTATCAGTAGGAAGTAAGGATTATTTTTTATTTAACCAGATGTCAACGATATCAAATAGTTCGTTAGACTCGTTGGACAAAAGAGTTTACCTGGAGAAAGCCACAGCGTCTGTAGTGGTGATGTTGCAGCCTGACCTTTCAGTCTACTACACACACAATCCTGCCATTTTGTTCTGGGCTTTTACTTCACTCAGGATCCCTAACCATGTCAGGGTGCAAGTGGTAAGTTGAAACGACGGAATAGAAGTAGGTAAGTATGGCTTCAACCCATCGACGGCTCACTACTGAGGAGGCCTAGATCATACCCCGCTACGCTGCTCCAGTGCAGATTGGTAAAGTGGTTAGTGAACAACTCGAGTGTCAGAAGTTCTTTATGCCACCCGACAGCCTGACGGCTTAACGAGAGCTTTATAATGATAACAACCAGGACCAACGGCTTTACGTGCCCTCCGAAGCATGGAAAAGCTCATGAAGTTTTTGCCACTAGCGGTCACCCATCCTCCTATTATCTCTGTGTAGCTATGTATCCGTAGCTAACCCGCAGAAGCTTGCCCATGCCCATATATTTAAAAATAATATTGACAGGCCGGTTGGTCTAGTGGTTAGTGAACCTGACTTCTACACCGAAGGTCGTGGGTTCGATTCCCGACAAGGTCAAACTTTTCTGTGATGAGCAGGAATGTTGGTTCTGTGTGTCTGGATGTATAATAGAAATATCTATTTAAGTATGTATTTAAAAGTATATATGCATGTTTATCATTTGCCTGATCTCCATAGCACAAGCTAACGCTTAGATTGAGGTCAGATGGCCGTGTGTGAATTGTACATACATATTTATTTATTTAAGCTAATTTCGTCACTTAACAACTATAGTTCTTTTAATCAATGAGTATGCATCCCGTCCCCATATCCCCGGTAATAATTTGTCTAGTATGTCTCGAACAAAAAAGTAATCAGACATTTAATTTGTGAAAACAAATTTTATCTGATCTGTGATGAACTTTGACCTTGACGTTGATTACACTGTCTTGTATGTCATTCATACATAAATCTTTAAATATATTTATTATAAATGATTCAAGCAAATTTAATACAAAATAATAAAAGTCACTTTCGCTTGAACACAATAGAAATTTTATTATAAACACGTATGAGTGCTGTGTCATTGTGGAGTTATTATTTTGATCATAATCTATCTTCAGAACGTTGCTATGCGTTTAAACCAGCATGATTTCAATTTAGCATTAGTGCACTACAGGGCACAACCCTCCGGTGACACTATTAATGAAGAAGTTGAGATACCGGAACTGCGTATTTGCGTCATATGAGGTTATTGTACACTTAATGAAATACTTTTCTGTAAATTTGAGTTAACACTTATCGTAAGCATATAAAAAAAATCAATAATCGAATGTTCCGGAAACTCTTTAACAATATACCACTGACTGCGAGACTAGCCTATCGTCCTCATAGGACACTTGGTTTGGTCCCCAATCCTTACTGAAGCAGATAAGTTCTAAGCCTCCTCAGTTACGAGGAGAGTCGCGCTCCCACTACTGTGGGTCAGAAATTGTGTGAAGCCAGACCACTTACAAAATAAAAAACTCATATCATCGAGGAAGCAAAGTTACTGTCAGCTGCTAAAAATTTGTACAGCAAGAATTCGATTTTCAAAGTGTTTAAACCTCTCTGTGTATGTATCTGCATGGGAAACATTATAGTAATGTTCATGTAGTTATACACCCTGGCCTTTAAACAAGGTCACCTTTCATTTTAACATAGGCATTATGAAATTCAACAGTTGTCTGAATGGCTTAAGACCGAAGACGCATTACCTGAAGACCTAATAAAAGAACCCTTGGTGTGGGAGCTTCTACTAAATGTCCTTACTCAAAACCAAGATCCTACAATTGTCGGGAACTGCAGAGAAGCTCTCAAAATATGTTTAGATGAAGGGGATGAGACCACGAAGCAGGATTTTGCCTCTATAGTTTGGTCTATGCTGCCTGATATACTGTCGAAGACTCTGATTGACTATGAAAGTGAAATTGGTAATATTTTGCGTGTTATTAAGTAGTTAAACCATTTATGTGACCTTTACGCATGGAATCCAATATGTTCTCTCTTTCTCGCGACACTTCTTCCCTTGCTAATGATGTTATGAATAACCGGTATACAACATAATCTTAAGGGTACCCCCGGTACCTCTTGGTAGGTAGTACAGACATGGTTATGTTAAATTCCTGGTCTTTACCTGCAAATGCGATATAAATTTTGCAAAATCACGTCGTTAAAAGGTCGCATCGATCTACGACCAGGCCGAACATCGACTACATCGTCGTTGGCTTGCTGTGACAATATACAATTCTTATTCCTCGTTACGTCGCTGTCGGAATAAATGAAATATAATTCTAAATGAATTTGTCAATGTGTCACTTTGAAATAAGATTTTACCAGTACGTCATGCGATTAATTATAACGCACAAGCATATTGAAGTAAACGTCGTATGTCATCACATGATGTTCAAACAGATGGCACGCGATTCCACTGCGCTTACGTGAGAGTTGGATTGGATAGTGTAATTTCTGTCGAAAGAGGACTCTTTGCATGCGTTCATGATAATCAGGGAGAACAATTCTTTATTCAATTTAATTTTGTTCGTTGGAATGCTAAATCGACTAACCATGTAATCTAATTCATGCGCATCACTTTCGCATCAGATGCATCCATCCATCCAAATCACAATCAAGTTATTCTAATTAATTACTTTCCAATTACAATAGCGTCTTTATTATTTCCTGTGCCTCCTTCAAAATCCTTAATTTTAGGTGTCAAAGGATCGACGAAACAGAATATTGGAATGTGCCGAGGAGTCTGTTGAACCATTTGATTTTAAATCTCTCTTCTCCAAAAAAATATTTAGTTTACATTAAGTGCATAATTAAAACTTTGACTTCATTACAAGCAAAAAATAAATACCAATTTAATCTATGTAGGTCCCAACGTGTGCTATCTCCTAGACATGTCTACAAGTCTGGTATGTGAAGTGGACGCTATGACCTGTCTTAAAATAGCCGTTCTAGTTGCAACCATATTTTCTAAAGACGCCGAGAGACCTGGCGATATACAGGCCAAGCATAATTTCCAGTACGTGTGTCTAAAGCTGTGTTTATTACTACTGGAATTATCGAACAATTGTAACGACCATAGAGGTAAGTCAATACTTTTTTGTTGCCATAAATAAGTTAGCGCTTGACTACGATCCTACCTGATGGCGCTAATGGCAACCTGAATTTTAGCTGAATACAAGTAGCTTCGCTTACATTAGTTGATTTTTTTACTAATGATCTAAAAATAATGGAATTAGAAAAGATTTGTTTTACTGTTCTTTTGAGAATACAAATATTTTATACAATCTGTGATAATATTTATTTGTTGGTATGGTGGAATGAAGGTATACTTTAATTATCTTTAGTGATGCTGATAAACCCATGCCTTGTATCGGACCATTTACGGGTTAAAAGATCTTTACAATGAAATGTGTAAACGAAATTATTTTTAACTAGGGTCCGCCCGCGACTTTGTCCGCATGGTATATTGATAAAAGGGAGTCTATATGTTATTCTGTCTGTCATTAATCTCTATGGCAGAATTAATTCAGATCTGTTTAGTAGTTTTAATGTGAAAGAGTAACAAATATCCATCAACCAGTATACTTTGTATCAACCTATCATTTTTTACTTATGAAAGAACAAAAAAAAGTTTTAAATTATTTTTCCAATGTACCTCACAAAAAATGTTGAAAACTGCGCCCAAATAAGCCCTTTCTGCAAATGGCGTGGAAAACCGCAACGAAAACAGTTCTAAAAATAATAGTTATGATACCTTCTTGGTATTTGCCTTACATTAAGCTGTAGTTTAACCTGTAGTTCCTGTTTCATCCGTAGTTCTATTGACGTATATAAACCGGCCTGGCTTTCTACCGAGTGTCCTCGCTGCGACAAACTCTACAGACGACGAAACAGCGTGCACAGCACTTGAACTCCTCTCCTACATAGTGCATTACTTCACCAAGAATAACTATCAAGTATGGCATATATTACGTTAATTACCTACATCATCCATTCATCATCCTCATCATTGCATCTTATCTCTGTACACTACCTGGGGATTGGGTTGCCTTTCTCAATATTAGGGGTTTCGGCTATAGTTTCCCACACTGCCCGAATACGGATTGCTAGACTTCAAACACCTTCGAATGGGAGTACGGGTTTCCTCACGATGTTTTCCTTCAGCGGATAATGTTATAATTAACTCCAAATTACCCGTCACATTATGAGTGGAGACTTGAGCCCAGTAGTGGAACCGTTATTTGTTGCAGTAATGATGACACACATATCTTTGAACGTTAGAGGTACGTGCAGGATTCGAACCCACGATCGTTCGAGAGACCAATGCTTAAAGCACTAGCTATCAATGCTAGGGTATCAAGTGTTTACGACATAAAATATTTATTACAGCCAAAAGCGGTATTGGAAATCCAAACAGACTTGGTCATAAAATCGTTCCGTAGAGACAGTACGAATGGCCGCGGCGCCGCTTTACTCCAGCTGGTGTATGTTACTCTAAATTCTGGGGCCAACTCTCCTCTGGCACTCACTCAGAGCATCGCAGTGCCAGTGCCACAGACACAACAGTGCCACGCGTTGAGGGCACTCATGTTTAGGATTCAACTGATGCTGTGTTGTAGGGTTAGTTTGTTTCTTTTATTTCTACACTTTGGTTTCAATCCAGTCCTTAGCTCGGGTTTCTGCTCGTAACTAAGACTGGGGCAAGACTTAATGAGTCATATTTGACGATAGCTACTGTCGACTTAACTGGACCAGTGATTTTGTGAGCTTTCTGAAGACTTAACTGGACCATAGACCACTTTCCGATGACCTATTCACTTTGCGGAGGCTCCCGCTATAGCTTAACTTTGCTAATCACTTAGGTTCGAACGCTGCGTTCATCTACTTTAAATTTTATATATAGAGAACTAGTTTCTGACTACGGCTTCGCCCGCGACAAGTGTACATAAAAAGTGGCCAGAAATTTTTACATTTATAGTATTAGTAGGATAGTCATAACTGCGAAATATACTACAACTTTTTATTACTGCGCTTGACCACGAAACCACATAATAATATAAAAATGTTCTGTACAGGATTCAAAATCCCAATCATCAGCTGGATGGAAAACTCTCACTTCCATTTTCAAGCACGCAATAGTATCCAAAAATGATCTGAAGCTAGTTGCTGCGCTCACCTCACAACCATGGACACACACATTGATACGATTCCAACTCACACATAATATCACACAAGAATTCCTTTCCTTTACACACAACTGGCTCACCCTCCTCAAAATAACGATAAAGAAGGGCCAAGAAGGAACTAAGAGTCGACTGTCGAAGTACAGCTTGATTACTAGGACATTGATTTCTTTGAAGAAGAATTTGGTTGCTGACGTAGAAGATTTAAGAGAGTCGACGCAGACTGTATTGCAAATAGTTAATGAGATTTTAGAAGAGTGTTGTGTTAAAACATTTTAATGAATGCAAATGTATTTGTATACATTAATTTCATTGGATTTTTCTAATACCTGATATTAATTGAATGTCTTGAATTTATAATATTATGCACAATACTTCATGTTGTTAAATATGTTTTATTTAAAGTATGTGAAATTTGTTTAATTTGAAACTAAAAATTTTTGGTTCTATTAAAAATTACTATTTTATTTCTATTATTACCTATAGGAAAACAAATTAAAGATACAATATACGTAGACGTTTTTGAATTGATCATTAAAGCATTATCATAGTCTACCAATTCACACTGAGCCAGCGTGGTGGGTTATAACACCAGTACCCCTCTCATTATGAAGAAGACCTAAACCTGGCAGTGGGATATTTATCGGTTGCTATACGATGGGGATGTAATAGAGTCCACATCTCGGAAAAAGGAGTACATGGCGCTCTCGGACCAGGTGGACTGATGAACAAGACAGCTACGTGTCTATTACGTAATTTCAAACAGAAAATGATGACGAAAATTTTACGATAATTGTTCTTAGATCGCAAATTCGTATTACGTATCAGCAACAATCGTGCTACTTAATAAGTATTGATGTTAGGTTTATGACATAAAGTGCAGCTTGAATTAATAAGTGTTCAGCCAGCGGTCATGTTACGTATTAGGATGTTCCTTGATACATAATAGTCAGTGCTATTATTGCTGATCGTTTGCTGCCTGTTCGCTGTTTGTAAATTTTTGCTAATAGGGTAGAGGGTATGTGCTGGATTCAAAAGGCTCCGAACTGGGCAAAGTGGGGAAAATTAGGAGAGATCTATGTCCAACAGTGGACGATTGAAGGTTGATGGATGGATGGATGGATGGATGATGTTTATGATGATTACCACGGTCTCTATAATATTTATTTATTATTTATATAATATTGTTATGTATTATGCTCTTCCTATATTGTACAGTATCCCATAACTTCCTGATTTATGTTTCACAAGGCAAATAAACGTCTTTTAGTAGTATTTATAATTTAAGGTAAAGTCCAACATCTTAGACATCATCGCATCTCATCAGGTGGGATTATTGTAAACCATAACTTATTGTAAGTAACGAAAAGTTTCATCTGCACATACGTAACAACATGACTACAAAGTTACAAACAAGTGCGTAATTCACACATGTGTAATATATGTATATATCTAGGTGTTTCCGCTATACTCTGCTTAATATATTCGTATCTAATTGTTACTGACATAACGTAACACCGATAGACATGTATCAGTGGACTCGATGCAAATTCGAACTGGATTTTTTTTCATACAAACTTGCCAATTTTGTAGAATTTTGAAACTATGTAGAGTTGACACAACAACAGTGTTTTTTAATCTTTCTGAATATGCGATCCCTTCACGGGGTTTGAAAACCTCCGTACGCCAGAGGCAGATATTATAAATTTCTAATTCAAAAGACTACTAAAGAGTAATTTTAACGACTAATAATTAAGTAATTTTCACCGACTTCAAAAAAACAGGTGGTACACATTTCATTTGTATTTTTTTTGTTTGCAGAAGCCTAATTTTGCGGTGTTGTCACATTTTGTCTTTTCGCCTCGGGTTTTGAAAGCTCATTAATATAGAATCTGTATACAATATCTGGACTAACGAGCATTCAAGTAACCATTAACGATACTAAGTTACGCTATAAGAAAAGGTTTATGAAAAGTGTTCCACAAGGGATCGAATGCTATGTAAACTTTTGTACACATTGATGTCGTGATCTTATCTCTTAGAAGTCTAATATTGCGGATATAGCTAGCATTAAAAAAAACTGATAATACTTTCTAAATTTCATTACGACTGTGCCTAATGAACTGATAAAAGTTACATGTCCGAAATAATTGGATTAGAATTACGGAAGAATAAGGTAGCATTTACTGGTCCGTTCTATGCTTCAATTGTTTAAACTTTGATATTTTGTGATTTAAAGTAAAGTATTTAACCATAACTTTTTCTGCCAACGAGCAAGATGTTAATATACCATAATACTTAACGCTGAAGTTCAAAAACAATTAGTACATATTAAATCACAAGATAGAGCATAAAAATATTTGTTAGGCAGACACTGATAATTAACTTTCTATTTTATCGATTGTCCAAAATATTCCGGAACCACTTTCCATACATTTTACATTCTAAAGGACGAGAGAAATTATAGTATCACGTCTACATATATGCGCTGCAGCACTCCAATTGAATAGAAATGAGCTTGAAAGCAACCACAATAGATATTATTTATTGATGCAACATTCATGGAGTTTTCATATTCATAATTTTTTTTTTTCACTTTTGGGTAACTCTGCAAATTTACCTCAGTGTCACAGATACTAGAATGAAGTTCAGTTTAAAAAAAATGTAAAAATTACCTTACCTAATGACTGCAATCATTCGGCCAACTACTTAGGGGGTCCGGTTTCTCTTTTTTATCTCAACCACGCTACTTCAATGCGATAGGTGTATCAGTTAGTACCCAGCCTAGTTGTCGGAAATTTTTATTCCACCCGATTTGGCAACCGATGATAACAGACGGGATTCCGAGGAACGAACGCACTGAATGATTTTTGCCACTAGGGGACATCTATCTACTTGAAGGTTTCTTCTAACCGTCCCGCCAGGCTATAAATGTGACCTACCTGCTATCTGCTATAAAACCTAAGTAATTATGTGTCATAATTCTTCATCTTCATAGGTGGTATAACTTCAATGATTTTGGTAGTAGGCCATGATTATAATAGAGTTTATTAACATAGTATTTTTTGGACATCTTAATTATTGCATTCATTTAACTAATGATAACATACAATAAATGGGTATTTACGTTATTATGGCTAAATTATAATATTAAAACAAAATATTAGGTACATATTTTTGAAACAAAAATCTTAGAAAAATATCTATACTTTACGTGCATCTATCTGCTCACAAAATCCAACACATCGGAGCGGAACAATTATTATAGACATAGTTAAAATTTCCTTCCTAATTAATGTATGACCTCACATATAGTTTCCCGATTTACTGATAGCAAAATAATGTACAAAATGTCTATTAAACCATAGACAATGTATAGTTAAACACAGGAATTTGCCGCCACTTTCACTATCATTTCTTTGTCATCATGTCTCGACATGGCGGCCGATAGAGATGAAAGGGTAGACGTAAAATAAGTATAAAAAGTTATTAAATATTGCCTCTGAATGTGGACACGTGTGTCACTTCCCTACATAACTCTATTATGCTCTTTCACTAAACACGAGTGTTAGAGTAAGTGAAATTAATAGATGTTTGTCTTGGTAGATTTACCGACATTTGCATCGATAATAACCGCTATGAACTTGGAATTATGATTATGTTTATGTAGAAGTGTACAATGTTGTTTAGTTATTGAACCAGTGCAGTGCGGGAGCTACATACATTATCTATTTTTCTCTTATCTGTCACTGAAACGACGCTTTAAAATTATGGAGAAGTATAAACGCTAAAACTTTGCACACTCATGACCTTTGCGATGGTAAGAAAATCACTAATAACACAAAAGAAATAACAAACAAAACCCGAGAACAAACTTTCATCTGTCACATATGTATGTTACATCCGGCAATCGAACCCGGCACCGTTCGCTTTGCAGCTCACAAAACTAGACCACTTAAATTTATTGACGTAGACCCTAATATAAGGTCGTTTTGATTTTATGACACGTAGAAAAATGTCATCGACAGCCACAGTCAGAGTAGCTCCACCACCTCTATTCTCTAACCTCCCTGGCGGTGCGTGTGCGCCAGTCGATCGCACAGTTCGCGCCAGACGATACTCCGGACGCCATCGCGGCATCGTCAGTTTGTACCAGTGCTGTGACAGTGATGCAGGCGTGTGTACCAACCCTTGTACTGTGATCGTCGTCATGTTTAATAGATCTGTGGACCGTGTGAAAATGTATCGTAAGTACTCTATGTATTACTATTTTGTTGGAGAAAAATAAGTGTATTTCTAGGAGTAGAATAAAGTCATTATTTACGAAAATAAAAAGTGTATTCTAGATTTTTTAATTCAAATATTTTTTTTAAATGTTCTGATTATTTACCATTTTTTAAATACAAGTTTATCTGTGACAATGGTGAACACGATAAGGTCAAAATATTGAGTTGTAACAATGCTATCGTGAATACCCATTAGTGAAATATTCTCAATTTTCAGAATCAACAATGCCAGTCTTATAGGTATTTCATACATTAAAATAAATTAATTGTAAGATGTACATTAGAGCGTCACACTTGTAAACTTGTTACAATAAAAATATCCCGTTTCTTTTTCTAGAATAGCATCTGTAATGCTTTTCGTCTTATGTACTAATATTTACAACTTTGGCCACCAGGAAGTTCTTTATTAGTTCGTTATTTATTATCATAATTAAACGTGTTATAATATCGTTTTACTTTAAAATTATGCTTAACCACATAATTTAATAACCATCAATACCTTTTCAAGTTTAGAATCTGCTTCACATTTGCACAGAACGCGCCAAAAACCTGTACGAGCAAATTAAAAAAACAGTAAAGTATTCCTTTTATGAAAAACTGCACTAGTGGTACAATTATATGCGGAGACCGTTAGCGCGGCCCGTTCCGGGGAGGCTGCAATGGAGCGGAGGATTTAATACCGCACTTAAAGTTAACTGGGCCTTCCAGCCGGATATTATATTGTACATGCATTTTGCACTTCGTCTGCATGTTTATATAGCTACCGATTGATATATTACGTACAGCCTAAATTAATCGAGTTGTGGACCATGAGACTTTTTACACTAGTATTATTTTTCGTAATATACTACTAATATGATAAGTGCGAAAGTTTGTGAGTATGGATGGATGTATGGATTGATAGATGAATGTTTACTCCTGAAGCGACCAAAATGATTTCGATCTAAGATTTATTGTATTCTGGAATAATATATATTTTATCACTGTACCTACC
>DWJZ01003942.1:0-16133 GCA_018249125.1 Asbolis capucinus | reverse complement strand
ATTCCACCTCTTCGAACTTCGACCTCCAAGCTAACCAAGCTGCGAGGGACGTTAATATTATCTGAAATACAGAAATTCAAGGTTGTTATTTTTTTATTTCTTCTCGACATTTTATAATTGTTACACAAGTTTTGAATATATAAACCGATAGTGCCAAAATAAATTTTAGCTAACATGAACAACAATTTATGGACATTATAATTCTATATATCACAACTTTAAACTAAATTATAGAAATTATTTCTTTTTCCATCTTTCCTGAACTTACAGAACTTAGTCCTAGTATAGTATCTATACAAATAAATAAAATTGGAGTGTCTGATTTTGATATTAAATAACATTATTTACAATTCTTGTCTGTTGTTCCTACGAATCTCAGGAACGGCTGGACCGATTTTGACGGTTGTTCAATGGCAGATACCTGAAGTAATCAGGAGTAACTTAGACTACTTTTATTTTAAGAATTATATTATATATGTTATCATAAAATCTACGAACTGAACAATTATTTTTTTGTTGAATTCCTCGCGGACGAAGTCGCAGGCACAGCTAGTTATTAACTATGCTATTCTAAATAATGTAGAGAGTTGTAAGTACCGGTTTTCCTACGATTGGCGTCTCTACTGTCGTTTAAGGCAGGGTGATAAGGCCTCAATGGTTAGGCCTTTTAGCCCGAGCGTAAGCTCGGGAAGACAAGTGCCTCCTGGAAAGGGGAGGGTGGCACCACTGAGTGGTGCCTATCATCTCCACATAGCATACTGATATCGCAGTAGACTAGTATCGGGTGGGTGACTAGTCTGACTCCATGAGCCCACGCGGTAGCTCTCCGGCGGTCGAGCGTACTGAGGCACGATCCCCCACATTAAGTAGGGAGCCGACCGCGCGTATGAGCCACCTAACTCCCCGTTTCGTAGATGTGAAAGCTAACCGCACGTCAATACATCCTCCGTCACCGAAAGTTCTAGGTTATTAAAGAAAATTATAGAACTAGTTTCCGCCAGCAGTTTCGCCGGCAAAGTAGTTACAATTGCACAAAAATCGCTAAAAACATATATATATATATGGTATATACCAGACCTGTATAACGGTGACGACCAATGCCACCACAGCGATAGCAAATACTTTTTGACTCAGCCATTCTCCCAGTAACACCGCGCAGTTAGCTAAATACGCATTGCCTGCAGTGCACTCAAAATGTGCTACAGTTCCGTAAGGTATGTCGCAGCAGCTCACTGGAATGCCTGCCGCGTAATCGTGAGGACCCGTTGCACCGCAACACTCGAACTGGAACATATATACGCTTACATAGATTTCAACTACGAAATGTGAAGAACGTAGCAAGTAACAGAGTGAAAAAAATCTTTTTTCTATATATTTATGTAACAAAAACTTACTCCAGCTTGCATCTCATCCCACAATTTAGTGACATCAATCCTACGGGTGTATTGCTGGAGACTGTGAAGCATAGCGGAGGTGATCTCGTCCGCAGAATCAACCCGGAGCTCGTAGCCAGTGATGGTGATTGCTATTTCGAATATTAACACCGCTCCCAGCAGCACGAGGTACTGGAAATATGATTAAAATTAGCATTATTTTATCGCATTAACGACTTTTACGGGTCATGGTAGTGACATTCGACAGCCTAATTAACATTCAATTCAATGTAATAATTAGTCTTACTGCAGACATCGATATTTTACTTAACTAACTGTACCCGGCGCGGGTTGGTACGCATCAACTCATCAACCATGTGTCCGGTCGATATCATTTTGGTAGAAAAACCTATTCCAGAGAATTCTAAACGGTGTTAAAGATATCAGTGCTCTATCGCCTACCATTTTGGAGTCTATAAAGGACAAACAAACTGACAAACAAACATTAATATTTATATATATAGTGTGTATAGTATATATCTATGTATATATATATACATAGATAAATAAACTTCTTAACAAACAACCACTTACCCCGATTATATAATAGAATTGTTCAGAAATGGCTGCATAGAAACCAAGAAAAGAAGTCAATATAATAACAACACCAGTTCCTATGGCGAATCCTGGCAGAGTGAAAAAACGCTGCGTTATCAACAGTTTGTATACTTGGTGCTGCGACAGAACCACTGCTCCGGCTATCAGGAGAACCAAACCTGTGACCTGTAGAGCACAAGAGATTAACAAGATCTTAAGAAAATGTTGCCACTACCACTCATTCGTCCAGTTTCTGATCGTTCATTGTTGCTTAACTTTGGTGATCACTGACGATCGTCACGAGCCGCGGGGCTATAGGCGCATATGATAATCGACTTGGGATTTAACACAATGTCTTTAATGTAATAAATAAATTATTTAAAGAAATCTTACCAAAAACACGCTATTCACAGTAACCAATGATAACCGCACTGATTTCAAAACTTTTGGAACTTTTATTTTCTTCATTTTAAATTCAACAGCCATTTTATCTGTCGACAATACAAATACAGTCTCAGACTATCGTATCCAGTTCAGATACTTTTATCAATCTGAAAAACTAATCAATAAGTATCTTTATCGTGACACTTTCGTCTGATCATCAAATGTTTACAAAATAAGCTAAGATAGCATCTAAAGCTGACTTCCCACATGATTCTGCTGCAGCCAACAGCGCCCCACCCCTTCATTGACTTTCCCACGATGCATGTTCTATGCCGATTTTGAGATTTCATGCAATTTTGAATATAGATAATAACATTTGTACAATATAATTTGTAATCGAATCTCCTGCCGCGTTTCACATGTGAGTTTTAACTTAATTTAAGGAAAGTATTCATTGACTTTGTTATGTGATGGTGGGGTTATGAAAGAAGGCCATTACTTCTCGATCAATAATCCATAGAATGATAGTTATGTACTTCTATCATTTGCATGAGAACAGAAGATGGCCTTTTAAAACTTACCTAAGTACTTCTATCATTTGCATGAGAACAGAAAATGGCGTTTTAAAACTTACCTAAGTACTTCTATCATTTGCATGAGAACACAAAATGGCGTTTTAAAACTTACCTAAGTGCTTCTATCATTTGCATGAGAACACAAAATAGCGTTTTAAAACTTACCTAAGTACTTCTATCATTTGAATGAGAACACAAAATAGCGTTTTAAAACTTACCTAAGTACTTCTATCATTTGCATGAGAACAGAAAATGGCGTTTTAAAACTTACCAACCACCTCCCCATCAACGTCTTTATCTTTTTCTATTTAATGTATAATGCCAATCGATTTATCATACACTTCAATAACTAGATAGTAAGAACAGAAAACATTGACTGAGTAACTGCTTTTTCAATAACCAATGTAGGTACTTACTTTCATCGTCAATCACTTACCTCGCCACTCAAAAATTACTTATCATTAAGTATTTCTATCATGTATTGCCTGCGTATTGAATGTTCTCTGAGTATTTATAATCACGAACAATGATGATGAGAAAATTATATCAAAAGAATTAATATATTACAAAAATTCATAACAGCCTCTGAAGAATTACAAGGCTTATTAAAAATATTTAAAAACATAAGTTTTAATTATAGATTCATAATACGAAGAATCACAAAATTTCATAAATATTAACCTGTGAGGAGTTCCCTTAGTATCAGGACCTACCATTAGGTCAGGCTTGTCATAAAAATGCATTGTCACCCGCTCCGTAGTGTAGGACGAGTAAGGGAAGTAAGTCTAATTAAGCTTGCAAGATTTGAACCGTAACAAGCAAATATACTAACATACACTGCAAGTTAAATAAAAGCTTGTAAAATAATATTATGTCTTGGTTTTCGGTTTCTTGTTAATCACGTAACGAAGGGATTTTTATGTGGTTAGGTCTCCCTATTGATTTTAATTTTTTTGTACCTTCTATATATCTCTATTACTTTATCTGCCAAAATATAACTGTTACGTGGTTGGCATAATAGAAACCTGCAGCACACAGTGACTTATTTTACTTTACGACATTCACTTAACATGTAGACATAAATCATTATTATCTTATGCGCAATAAGATATTCCGACTTAATAATAAAAAAATGACCTATGTAACGACATAACACATGCATTGAAACAAATCTGTTATTGATAAGAAAATTATAATTGCGCGCGCTACAGGCACAAACAACCTATATCCGGCCCGGTACACAGATTAATGACAATATTTCGGTGTTAGCAGAACGAAAAACCACAATATTTTATTAAATTTCTACTGGAATGAACGGTTGTAACTTGTAGTAGAATCAATACTTAAATGAATAAAATAAAAGGAATTGGTTTTAATTTTAAATTTCAGCAAATCTTTTGCGGCGTCTGATAACAAATAGGTAATAAGTGCAATATCAAACAAGATTAACACAAATTTATATATAAAATTAAATCATTCCAGAAATTTTAGCATTATAAATCCGAGAGATAGCAGAAATTTCATATCATTGAAGTGTTTGATGACTCTGGTCGACTGGCCTGGCTACTGTGCGTTGGCAAACTTGCATCAAATCCAAGATAACGTTATCAAAAAAAGTTATTTTTGTTTTTCCAAATTGACATTAACTCAGGTTTCTCTGAATTCAGGTTTACTATTAATAGGTTCCTTTTCCGAACTGACAAGTGTGCGCGATTCTTGAAAAATAAATGTATATTTAAAGTGGCAACACTTTCACGCCTAATGATTTCAATTTGCTGCTTGCTATGGTAACACAGTCAGTTTATATTTTGTGTGGTGTTAGTTTGTGCTGGTGCTTTATTTCCGTGCTTTCAGCTTCGCTTGGTGTGAAATTAATAATTTTTGGTGAGCTCTTTATTGATCAATTTTAATTATATCATTAAAAATTTCATAAATGTATGTTGTAAGAAACTATTTTTGCTATAAAACAATAAGAAGTAACGAAGCTTTCGAAACAACACAAATCGATGTTTTTAAAACGGCTTCGGTCACAGTGAAAGCACGTAAAAGAATTTAATATTAGTGCTTTTGTTCTAGATACAAATTTAAATTTGGATTCCGAAGATAACAAGGCATTAAAATGGCAATTGGAGCGGGAATGTCGTGTGTGAAATATCTTCTGTTTGGCGTCAATCTTTTGTTCGCGGTAAGTGTTTTTGCTTCGCGTTTTCCTTGAAAGCCTCCCCTACGCCCTGTTTGGCCTTTCGTGATTCGTGCGTCATTAAGATCACGTGATTATATTGCAATTCTGTCCATATTGAAACATAGATATTAATTGAATAATTATTTATCTATTTTATGAATATTTGAATTAAATCAATTTTCGGTACACATACAAATTACACAATCTATTAGTCATCACTTGTAATCGCTTCGATGTTTTTAAATAATAGTAGGTACTGAGAGGAAAATTTTTACTGTGCTAATTTCATTGTAATAATAATTAAACAGAACAGACGCCAACTTGTTGCGTTATTACACATTTATGAAGATGTTTGGTGACTAATCTGATAGTGACTCTAATAAATACAAAGTATGTACGTAGCCAGTACAGACTATATAAATATTAACGTATTTAATGGTACTGGTAAATTTTTATGTCGGTAGTTTTAAAAATTCGTAATTTTAGGTATAATTTTACGCATACCTAACTTAATTTTAAAACCACTTTCGCGTGCGCATTTAACAGGCCAGATGCGAGTCAGTTGTGCACTCCAAGGATTCCTTAAACATTACCTGCCATTTCACTATTATATCTCAGTACATGTACTTCAAAAATTATGTATCTTTCATGAGTGGCTGTTCATTTCTAAACATTCATTTAGACATATTACACATCCATTAATAGATATTTTATATAAAATATGTATTAACTCATCTACCTTCAGTTTATCATAATAGGCTGTATCTTAATTATTATGATTAAATATATTCTGAGAACAAAATTAAAATAACATTCACAAGTTGCACAACTATTTCCAGAGTCATTTAAATATGGCCATGTTTGCAAACCTGTTATTCATTATCACTAAGTGGAAAGCAATACCTCATTAAGGCACATTCATTACAAATCAGCTTTGAACTGATTCATAGCAATTTGCATTGCTTAAAATGTTGTTCAATATGCTTTTCAGGGTTACATTATTTTTTTTTTTTATATTCAATAACTGAGGGCTTGAGAATTTGATAAATAAACATTTAACTCAAAATTTAAGTGATTACTAAAAATAATCTCAAGTTAAAACTTAATAAAAGAAGCCATTTTTTTGCATTATATATGATATATATCTTTGAAAGAATGCTAGTACATCTATTGTTAAAAAAAAAGTGTATTGCAATAGCTGTGATAACATCAATTAATAAAAATGAAAGGTAGTGAAAAATTTAAAGGGATGATTATACATTTTTTTTCTGGCCACAATAAATCAATTATGGTCGCAGTGGCCTTTAGGCTTGTGTCCTATACCCATCTCTTCAAATAATACATGTTTTTTAAAGTAAATATTCTATTATGTTCTACCAATTACAACTAAAAGTGTAGTAATAACTTTACTATCTGTTTTTAAAGTACAATATGAAAAATACTATATATTATGGAAAATACAACATGATATGGAAAATAAAACAATATGGTCACACAATTTAGCTACTTTCTTACAACCTACATGTTGCACTCTCAATAATATAATGTATTAAGTTAAAATTTTGTAAACTGTGATTTTAAATGATTAGGATACAAAATGAAACTTAAGTGGTTAGCACTGATACAACGAAAAAAGAACAACAATGAGTATATAAAATAATACACATGTTGCAAAGAAAATAGGTGTCATGTCTGGACCCAAAATCTTAAAACACATTTTTCCAAAGATCTACTTTATTTAATGTTTCCCTAATATTACTACAGCTGCAACAATACAATTATATATAATAGCAATATGTTTACAACTATGTGTTTTTGTGTTCTAGATTACTGGGCTTATTATCCTGATAGTGGGTGTGAAAGCTGAGATCGGAGCAAATCCATATGTGGACCTGACAGATGAGACCTTCTACACATCTGCCCCGATGATCCTGATCATCGTGGGATTGATTGTGTTCATTGTTGCATTCTTTGGTTGTTGTGGGGCTGTCAAAGAAAATCATTGTATGATAGTTACGGTAAGTGGCTTTTACTTTCTTAATAGATATGAACCTAGAACATCCTTCCCCTTTTTCCATGTGGTCGTTGACCTACCTAAGCAAATTTTCTTAAACTACTAAAGTGTCCGATAAAGGTTCTTTACCTTTTGGAATGATATATTTATCTAATAAAAGGATGAGCTCAACTTTATTTTATAAATTGTCAAATATATTCAAAATGGCTAAAGAAAACTATTTCCATATTTTCTGATTGAATTGCTGAATTACTTACAATCAAATCAATTCTTTAATTAAAGGTAATTAAAGTTACTCCGAAACTAATCTATAAATATTGTTTAATGGTTTATGACAACGAAGAGGAAAGTCACTAATGACGCGTTAATATGAGTGCCTGTTTTGTTATAAGCATATTGTGATGTATTCTTTAATCGAAAGATTCTTTTCGAACGAACTAGAACACGGATTGTCAACCTTTTCTTAATGAGATCCTTATTTACAAATGTTATAGGGATTGATGATGTGGGTCTGTGTGGGCCACACCGCAAATTTATACGATCTACATGGTTGGCGATCCCTAAGGTAAAGGCTAAACTTAGGCTAATGACTATATATTATTCAGTTTCCAAAGACGTTTATCGCCATAATGTTAGAGAGTAATAAAAGGCGTTAATTCCCAATATCGTATTTACCTTTCCTATCTATTTACATGTCTACAATAACCATACGTTGTACTAAATCAGGTTGATAATTGACAGTCGCGTGTATTCGTTTTTATTTATTTTATGTCCCTCTATTAATAATCCTATTCGTTTTAGTACAGTAAAATTTGTTGTACATATATTTCCGGACGTGAATTGGGTGATGGCCAATAGTTTTCTTTGTCACGATATTCAATATAAAAATATAATTGCGTACTTATATCATTTTTTAGAAAAGTAGACGTACAGGTTGGCCTACGTCGTATAATTACTACGTAGGTCACAGGCTACATAGCGAAGTGGGACAGAGAAACTTGTAACTTATAACTCTTTATAAAATATTTTTTATAGAGCTGTAAGAAACTCAAAGGTTCACTCACACACGTACACAGTGGTGTACCGCTATTATTTTCTTTCTCTGTCCCACTTCGCTATGTAGCCTGTGACCTTCGTAGTAATTATACGACGTAGGCCAACCTGTAACGCCTCTGCACTTGTAACGTACCAATGTTTTTCCCTTGATGCGTCTGTAATTCTCGAGATTGCAATTTTGAACTCTAATAATAATATAATGTTATAATTGATTAAAACCTGTGATAACGCGCCCTCGTCTGCGCTACTACGAATGCTCGTTTCCCATGGAGCACGGCGCGGCGGTGCGGACACTGGAAAACCACAGACCGTGGGAAGCCATCTTAACTTATAGCATTTTTTAATCTGCCACAAAATGAGGAAGTCTTTATCATACAAGATTGATACATTTTTTAGATGCGCTTATATTTTTATGAGATTCAGAAACCATGTAGCTAAGTTCGTAAATTTATTCTGATAGTAGTTCAGTTATTTCATTCCCCAGTGCCTGGAGTTTACTACGTCACGATTGATGATCATAGAAATTAGTTGAAATAATAGGTAGACTTTTTGACCGAGTTTTCTCTGGTCTCGGTTTCGAACTCCTGATTTTTTTTTTCTGGGGTACCGTAATAAATTTGAAACCTCATGTCCATCCGCGGTCTAGTACAAAAAAAGTTAGAAAGTTATAACTTGCATCGTAGCGGTTTACGGGTATACATAAATAATAACATCATAACTATACTTGGTGCAAATTCGATCTGGAATTTTCACCATACAACATCGTCAAGTTTGTACAGGAAAAATTCCAGATCGAATATGCACCGAGTAGTGTACAAACTTGACGATGTTGTATGGTGAAAATTCCAGATCGAATTAGCACCGAGTATAATAAATGACCTCGCTCCGCTTTGGAATATTAAAAAATGACAAAGTAGTTATTGTGACATAACTATAACAATTACCGGTATCGCGGACTTGTTTGAAGATATTCGTCATCTATACAAGTACAACTTTGATTTATTGTCAAAAATTTACGCAGCGTATTTTGTATATATGGACATTTAAAAGTTTCCATTGGGGTTCCGAACATTTTTTAATATATTTTATTGCCTATGTTCATCCGGAAGAAAGTAGAAATGTAATAAAAAGGATTTTAAATCGGTCCAATAGATTCGGAGCCTTTTCGGTTCGAACAAACTAATTGAATCAAATGTCTTTATTGTGGAATACATTTACAGAAAAGATCTTCTGCAAATATAACCCTCTGCATTCCCGCCACACATGGGCATAGAATTAACAATGAAATTATAAGTAAATAAAATTTAAAATTATTAAAATAATCACAACAAGGATGTCATTAACTAATTACATAAAAAAAACATTAATTTTTTTCATAGAAAAACACAAATAAAATTTAGTGAATTAATACAAAAATTGGTTACAACATAAACAAAATTACACATATATTTATTTTATTACATTGGATTACATTATTATTTAGTACATGTCAAATTATTTAGTCAAAATTTTCGGTTCAGAAGTCATTTAAATTATAGTAACATTTGTCAACAAGAAACTGGTTAAGCGTTCTCTTAAATAATTTTAAATGACCAGTGGCCCGTGTGTGTTTTGACCCCGTATGTATTTTGTTTCTGTTAAATCTTTCCTCTTTATGATATTAGTATAGAGAAGGAAAATGAATACTAGGTTCAACGGGTTAACAAATAGTTGAAGCAAATACGGAATTAAATTCCCGTGTCATACGCACTTGACCATTTCTATAATAATACCGTTTACCAGTAAATTTGCAAAGGGGCTTACTCATCGCTGTGAATATGCACCCGTTATCAGTTTAATATACTATGTATGCATTATTTATCTTTCGTCATACAAGTGTTATTGTCATACACATACCGTCTGATTGCACAACTCGATTGTTTATTTAAGTTATAATTTTATTATACCTTATTGTACAAGTCGATAGATGTCTGTTATCGGGTGCTCATGGCGCAGTGGCTTGTGTTGAAGCACATCAGGACTCGTGCACAGGATCCCCAAAATATCAATGTGGTTTTATTAATATTGATGTAGTCCGATTGAGTTGCAACTCTATCTAGCCCACTACTGGGCCCGGGTCTCCACTCACAATGCGAGGGGTATAAGGTATAGTCCACCATGCTGGATAAGTGCGGATTGGTGGACTTAGACTTTGAGAACTCTTATGAGTGCAGGTTTCCTCACGATGTTTTCCTTCGCCGTCAACGTCTTTCAACTTTGAAAATTAGAGATGCGAGTCGCAAGATTTGAACCAAGGACCTCCCGTTCGAGAAACCATCGTTCAAACCGCTAGGCTATCATTGCTAGTAGTCCCGTTATAGATTTAGAATTACTTCTTATCTTATTTGCTTTTGATTATTATGAAAACATATACCAGTCTTGTTACAGTTAAAACGTACAGATATACGTATTGACCAATAGGATAAAAGTAGCTAAGTTTCCATTGAAACATAAGTATAGCTTAAATACAGAAAATAGTAAAATATGCAAAACTATGGAATATCCATTAGTTCAGTTCATCTTTATCGGATACATCTCTTATGTATGTATGCTAATCTTTTGGGATTTGAATATCTGTTATTGGTTCCAGAAATTCTTTTTACCCTCCGTGGATAAACTTCCAACTTCTAATTTTCGCTTAGTCGGTCCCGCCGTGTTTCAGCTTCTTTACGATCCGTTTACAAGGCAATTGGGCCAATCTGTTTAAACCAATTGCCCTGCACGAGTCACAAGCCATGCCCTTTGATACACTGACAGAGTTACATATATTAAATAATACTCCAGGGACTTATAACCAAGCAGTAAGAGTGTAATGTTTTGAATTTGTCTAATTTTTAAAGTTATATTCGTATTAGATGTTAGACACCTGGTCCGGTGAGGAAAAACATTATGAGGAAATATGCACTCCTGAGAGTTCTTCATAAAGTTCTCAATGGTGTGTGAAGTCAACGAGCGACCAGCGACCCTTCACATTGAGAGGAGACGTGCGCCCAGCAGTGGGATAGCCAAGGGTTACAATAATGATGCATGTTTATAACAATCTTCCCCACGAATAATCGGCGGGTCTATTACGTAACTTGCAAACGGAAAGCGATTACGAAATTTGGCGATAATTGCACACAAATCGCAAATAAGTATTACGTATCAGCGAAAATCGTGCTACTTAACAGGATCAAGGCAAAAAATGCACAATAATAATCAGCGAGTGTTAAGCAAACGAGTGCTATTATTGCTGATCGTTTGCTGTCTGCTCGCTGTTTTTATTTAAATTTTAGCTAATAGGGCGGCGGGTAATATTAATTGGAAATACATACATTAACTAAGTATTCACAGCGTCTTTCAATATGCCAAAAATCCGATATACCATTACCAGATAACGACATTAAACTAAAAAGTATATTTTTCTACTATTTTCTCCACCAATCCGCACTCTCCACCGGTTCAATTCTCATTGGTAGAGAATTGCCGATGTGGATTGCCGCCCTGGAGCAGCGTGGTGAAGTACGCTCTAGGCCTTCTCAGTACGAGGAGAAACCACCCCGTACTCCGTAATGGCCCATCAATGGGTTGAAGCCAACTAATTCCTTGACGTGGTAAAAATACCGGCCAAATAACACCTTCCTAGTACTGTGTTCGACGTACCACTTCTAGATTGTGAACGGATGGACGGAGGGAGTGTTGTCGAAAGTTTCACTTGTGTGCGAGGCATAGGCTTACCGTTGTTTGCCTAGCATATTACTTTCAAGTACTTATCAGGAGTGTTGTTGGAGAATTTTTAGCTCGGCGGATTGGTGACCGCTAGTGGCTAAATGTCATGAGCACGTCGGTGCTTCAGGGGGCACTTAAAACCGTCATTCCCAGTTGGTGTTGTTAAATAGCAATTGTTAAGCCATGTTGGAATCCTTTGCGCGGCAATCCGCCTTAGAGCAGCGTGATGGAGTATGCTCTAGGCCTCCTAAGCATGAGGAGAGCCGTGATCAGTAGTGGGCCATGGGTAGAAGCTACGTCAGCAAGAATGTCTTTATTCTGTCTAATCAGATTTTAAATACAGATGGTCACTAAGTCAGCTCATGCCCTTTGACACGCATCGTCTGCTCGACACTAAACGATAATTTCCTGCTCACCATTCTACGTTAACGAGTTCCTTTTTACTAATCTGGCATTGTTGGTCGTTTATTGTGTCTTAATTGGATTACTTTAGAGTATATTTTCAAGAAGCGTCAGCTGCAAATAGCTCAGAAATGGCCTATTATATATTAGGAGTTTTATGGTATGGTTGTATGTTGGAAATTCCAGAATTTGCACCGATCGAATTGACAACTTTATATGGTAAAAATCTTGCTCGAATTTGTGCCGAGTATAGACGCAACTGGACTTGCAGAGGAGGAGAAATGGTTCGTCTCGATGTTTTTACCATTCAGAATTTCATTATAATTACATTTGATAATTGATAACTAAAAGATATATTTAAAATCTCAAAAAAACCAACCGCGTGTCGTGTAGGGTTCGATAATTCCTCTAGTTACTCGTTAACCAGTAAATCCTACCTGTCCGTTATAGTTTTCATCTTAATACATAATATAGGCTACTGACATACATTTTTAGAACCAATAATTTAAGTCAAGGATGCTCAACCTTTTTGACAGTCGGACCAAAACTGAGGGCTGATAAATTTACTGCGACCACTAGTAATTCCTAGTTAATTACTCTCAGGACTTGCGTAAAGTTCTAAAAACATACTTCCGCGGGCCATATAAAGTTCGTTCGCGGGCTACATTATAGACAGCGGGCCTGGGGTTGAGCAGCCCTATCCTGTGGGGTTGAACTGTCCCCCTCTCTCGTACTAAGGACCCTAATAAAATGATCTATAAAACATTAATAATATGTATCCCAAACGGCCGTGGACGGACATATAAATTCCTTACTAACACAGATCCCTAAAAATCACAAATATACTTACATATCTATTAATACAAATAACCTCACGATTCAGATATATCGACTCTCTGTACTCGATTATTATGTTCGATTTTCGAAACCGTATTCGAAATACTCAATTCTCCGAAGCCGCACCGCTTGTAATCGGTTAACGGCCGAGTAAACAAGCTGTGACAAGGTGGGCGATAAGAAAAAATATCGGGCGTCATTCCAAAACCATCTGTTGTTACGACTGTCTTTACATATAGCCGAATTGTATATTGTATGAATTAACAAAAAATCCAGTTATTGTTCCGATGATTTAATGCACCAGTAATACTAGGTTAGCCGGATCCATGATCATTTCTGGGACTACGAATAGAATCAGAACATTGGTGTCCGATTTGAATTTAAACTGTTTGATTAATTTTTATAATATTGTTTAATTTAAAAATTAATTCTTTATGATATAGAGAGATCCATTGGATATCGCTGGTTTTTGATACAGGTTCAAACTAGTATTTTTACAGGAGGAAAATTCCATAATATATTTCATAGGCTGAATAGTTGAATATATAATTTTGTGTAGAATAGCAATATGACTAATGACAACATAAAATATAAATGAAAGTAGGTAATACTATCTGTACTCGCAGCTTCGCTTACCCAATTAAATTGTTTTTTTTATTACCAGTGCACCAAAAATCCCATACAAGCTTTTTCATCCTATATCCCAAGGAACCTCGGTATAGTTAGGTATAAAAGGTATCCTAAATGTTAAGCATTTATCGAAATCAAAAGTCGTGCCTAAAAATATTTTTTACATAAAAAGTTATTTTAGTACAAACTTTCATTCCCCTTTTCTATCGTTGATAGGATAAAATTAAATAAACGCTGAGTTTATATTGAAGGTATTATATTAAAGAGATATAATTTTCAAATTCAAACTAAACATATATACATGCTCTTTTTTCCTTTTCATTACAAAATATCAAAAAACTAAAATACATATGTTTCGTTAATAATAGTAATATTCTGGAATTAGGAGAAAGTGTACATAGTACCCGTAGTTATTTCTACCACTGGCGTCATACCAAAACACCTCCACCACAGTCTCAAACTTATCGACCTAAGAGAAAACCTCTACGTAACACTCCAGAAAGCCGCGATTCTTAACACCGGTAGAATTGTGAGAAAATTCGTTCAATTAGATGAAAATTAACACTTAGGCATAATACACTATATACTACATTTCCCTTGGCTTCGGCTCGTGAATGTAGTTCATACCAGTCACATACTGAGATAAATTAAAACTTCAGATAATAATTATTTTATTTCGGACTACCAGGATCCATAAGATGTTAGTATGTTAGTAACAATAATTATGCTTACCTTCTATGTTAGTATCATTATTTTATACTATCTTAATCCTATAGTAAGCTCCGTCCCATGTTTTTGGATGGGGCTGTCTAACCTAGCAGTAATGATCTTCAGAATGCCGTTGCCACTGCTGCGTAACCGCTGTAGATGTGATGTAGTTTTTTCGCGCATCACCGCGTGGAACCAGTCTGTTCGTGCGTCAGCAAACATCTTTGATGCACTACAGCGCCACGGCAGTCCCAACAACATCCTGAAGATTTTATTATACCACCTCACCTACAGTCCCCCGGTATAAAAAGAATGGCAGAACGGTTTGAATAAAGTGATGTTTACGTCTGCAGTACACCGAGCGAACCTGCGGGCAATCATATTGCCCCGGACTGCCAACGCTCTGCTATCGATGGACTGGGCAGTACCATGTCGTCTGCGTAACTTACGTTATTGACACATATGTCATCAACATGGCAACCGACATGTGTGCTGCCGAGCCCCGCGACCAGCTTGTTTATATAGATTTTAAACAGGAATGGCGAGCTCAGGCCCCCCTACCTCACGGCACACTCTAAACCCGTACGCATCAGATAGTGCCCCGACCCACCGCACCTGGTTTTTCTAGTTAGCGTACCAGTACCTAAGGAGGGAAACGTAGGATGACGGTACACCGGCGTCTCTCAACTTGTCCCACAGCATATTATACACAACCAGATCGAAGGCCCTGGACAAGTCGAGGAAACACGCGTACACTGGGGTCCTCCTTGTTGTGTAGCAATTGACAGGGTGCTTTAAGCTAAGAAGGCGCACTCCGTAGACAAGCATGCTCTAAAGCCAAATTGAGCGTCATGTATGTTGGCATACCGACTGAGGCAACCATTTAACACACTGTCGAAAATCACACACTGTCAGGTAGATCAGTGACTCAAGCACGGATTAATTTTATTTTATGCATTTATTCTTATAAACATTGAATATATTCTAAGTGTGGATGTTTATTAGTAAATACTAATATTATCTATATACTTATTCCTTACTAACAAGCCACATTTAAGTAATACATATTGTTAATTTACAATTCATTTAGCCAAAACACAGGATGGCCAAATTATGATGTAACTGGAATTATTGATATACTACAGATAAATAAAATTGGCGCAATCAACAAAAAAATTACATTTTAAACATAAATACGTCCTTGTCATTTTAAATACACAGTATATTAGAAACTTCATTTCTTTTTTAAATCATAATAATACATGATTTTATATTTTGTTGATTGCATAGGTACTAACAGTGTTGAAACGTTGTGGATAGCTACTACAAAAGCGACAGAAAGCTTTTTGTTAACAAATAATGATGGAATGACGACATATATAACACAATTAGAATCTATATCATTAGTCACTCACTACCAATGTAACAGTTAATACACTAAGTTAATTTATGTAGCTTCAAAAGGTATATTTAATAAGTATTTTAAATAGTGTTTAATGTATTTTAGTTGTAATGTAGACGACACGATGAGAAACCAGAAATATTTATCAGAGTCAGATAGAAACAGTGAAATGTGTGAATACAAGTAAATTTATGGTTCATTTAAGAATAGAGTTTTTACTTATATG
>DWJZ01003941.1:0-16136 GCA_018249125.1 Asbolis capucinus | reverse complement strand
GGTGGTGGAGTATGCTCTAGACCTCTGCAGTATGAGGAGAGGCCCGTGTTCAGTAGTGGGCCATCAAAGGGTTGAATTGTTTTAGACATTAAAGTATTGGACAAGTCTTTTTAGTTTTCCAAACTTCATTTCGATTTTTCGAATTGTCTTGAATACTTTTGCCAAGTCCATTCCTCTATTTGTCTGTCAGTGTCAATAATCACACACCATAGGCAATATACACAATTTATCAGGAGACCAAAGTGATAAAGTAAGATTGGAAAAATAATCTTTATTAAATTATTATCTTATTTAAAAACACAAGCTATAATTATAGTGCCCTAATACGAGGAAACAAATAAATTACATGATTAATTGGATAACCGTTGAGGAGTTCCCTTGTCCGCAGCCAATCCTGAATGTAGCGTCAGGTCATACTTATCATATAAATGCAATGTCATCACAACGGAAGTTTTATGCAAAATTTCAGCTCCGTAGTGTAAGAGGAAGTGGGTAGAATTAAGCTTGCAAGATTTGACCCGAACATACCAATACACTAATATACTAAAATTAAAACAAATATTGCAAACTAAATTAAAATCTTTTTAATAACGTTTTTGGTATCTTTTCGACAGGTTATTTGGGGATGTTTTTCTAGTTAACGTGGATAAGCCATTCAAAACTGTGTGGGCCATTATTCCCATTCTTTTTTTTTTTTTTACTTTTTGTTTATATTCAATTAGCAGCGATGTGTTCTGGGTGGTAAGGCGCACTAATTCGGCAAATGCCTATTCACTCTTCATTTGACGACTTTTAGATTCGTTTGCGAAACTAGAGTAAATGTATTGTTAATTTTGCTGAATTAAACTATCAATAAAGTATCCCTGTTATACACAAATAACCTTATTACAAAACAAAGAGTAACTACATAAAATAATATTTGAAGTTCTATAAATATAGAACGGACGTCAGTAACAAGTTCACAAATAAAAATACTGAAAACAGCTCGAGGATAAAATATGATTCTAATAAGAAATGAGAACAGAAACAGTGGCAGTCTAGAATAAATATAGAACACCTGGATTTATTCCTGGAATCACTAGCTTGTGATTTGTTATGTTTACATCTGGATGGTGTTACTGAAATCTGTAAACATTGCCTCTATTCTAATGTTCTATTTATAATCGTATCTATATGACTTTTTTTATGGGATATGCAATTTGTTCATTTTTTTTTTATTTCACTTGCAGTGTAACCTTGTATGTTAGTATAATTGTTTGTTTAGTGTTCGGGTCAAATCTTACTTAAATAGGCCCACTTGCTCTTACACGGAGTTGAAATTTTGCATAAAACGTCCGTCATGATGACAATACATTTTTATGATAAGCTTAACGTGATAGCGTTCAGGATTGGCTCCGGACAAGGCAACCCCTGAACGGCTAACTTTGCGGTTATGAAATTGTATGTATTTCTTTGTATAAGGGATCTATATTTGAAGCTTGCGTCTTTAAATATGTTATTAAACCTTGTTCAACAGTAAATAATATACATATATTCTGCCAAATTTTAGTCTGTTTTTAGTTTAGCCAGTTAGCTTAGTTTAGCCGGTTAGTCGGCAATCAATGAATCCTTATCTAATTAAAATATTTTTGTTTCAGCCGCGGACGAAGAGAAACAAAAGTAAGTTTTAATTTTTAGTTTAATATGTATTGGAAGGTGATTTTAAAGGAGCTGACGGTACCTTTTTTATGTTATAAGCAGACAAGTGATCTGACGTTAAGTGATCACGGTCGCCCATAGACATTAACAACACCAGACTGGGCCTAACACGTTGTCTGCCAGGAACGAATCAATAGCACAGGCGGGCAAGGCAATCTACTTTGAAATAGTCTAGCACCTACTTTTCAATACACATTAAGCATTTAAATAATTTTAAAATCAACAACAAAGCCAAAGTTTTCTTTAATAAAGAAAAAATATCTGGATGTAAATCAAAACTTGACAGCCAGGTTTTTCTAATCACTGAATCAACAAGCCAGTCAAATGCAATTTTAAATAAGGCCATAAACCTAAAACTTTATCAATATCGTTTCAGACAAGTGGACGGAAAAGCGCCAACGTTCGCGCGCAAGCCGGCCATCAGACAGGAGGATGATGGCAAACGGTTGATATTCGAGTGCCGCATCGAAGCCGACCCGTTGCCCAGCGTGACGTGGTTTCACAGCAACAATGAAGTCAAACCAGGACCTAGGCACAAGGTAAGGCTACATCATTGTACATATACAGCCGTGGAGTCGAGTAAAGAAGAAAGTCGGAAGTAAAGTATGGTAGTGTATGCTATAGGCCTCCTCGGCCTGAAAATCCCTGTTCAATAGTTTATTGAAACGCCAAACCTGGCGTAATACAAGTAGCCTCATCAAAATGTATGAAAACAAGATCGTTTTGAATGGACAGAAAATCAAAGGTATATACAAAAATCTAGCCTTGAACAATGCAGATTTTATATATGTTTATACATATGTGTTTATCTTGATTTTTACAAGCTTTTATGTAACTTGCAAAGTTTGTGTGTATATATTAGTTTGTTCGGGAAAGGCAAGCTAAATTAGACCCATTTCCTCTTACACTACGGAGCTGAAATTTTTCTAAAGTTTCCATCCTGATAACAATGTATTTTTGAGATAAGCTAAGATTTGAGATAAGCTAAGATAAGATTTGATACAATGTTTAAAATTGGCTCCAGACAGGGGAACTTCTCAACAGTTAACAATTCACTTATGGCATTTTGTGTTTCTTCGTATAAGGGCCCTAGGCAATATAATTAAAGCTTGTGTTTTTAAATATTTTTATAAAGCTTATTAAGTGAATTGCTCAGAAAAAAATTGTTGTACGTAAGAAAATCTGGAAACTCCCATTTTAAAACTATTTAGGGATGGCCTTGACCTCAATACAGTTCGCTTGAACTACAGGCAGATGACTAGTGTTGTCAACATATGTAATTATACAATTATAGATATTGGAAATATAATCTCGTGATTATAGAACAAAGTAATGGAGAATGATTAAAAGTTTGCTGTAAATGAATATTAATTATATTATGAAAAAATAAATGAAAATACTAAAGGTCATAGTTAAATTGACAGTTTCAATTTCACGACTTCAAAAATATATTTTTGGGAATGGTAAATCTATAATTTGTTGGAATTACTTAGTTAAGCCTTGAGATTTTATATTTATAACAAAATAGTTGATGAACAAATATAATCGTCTTTTGTGCCGTGTGTGAAACGTGCGTGAATATGCGTGTGCGTGAAACAACAAAAAAAACAAATGAGTTACAAATGTACCTAATTTTTTCCATCCATCAAGTACTATATTTTTAAAAGCGTACTTAATTTATTATGATCCTTTTTAAAAAAATACTACATATATTCAAACATAAAAAAGTTGGCAACCCTAGTTGAAAAGTAATGATTCTGTACTATGGCGCTATCGATATTTGATTGAAGGCTTTATTTTAATTAAATTTTAAATTTGTTTTACAGTTGACAGTTAGCAAGGATGGAAAATCTTACTACGCCTCCTTGGAGATTAATAACGTTACTGTAGAAGACGCTGGGAAGTACCGGGTGACGGCTAAGAACGAACTCGGCGAAAGTAACGCCACGATCAGCTTAAACTTCGATAGTAAGATTTTTGATTCGTAATATTTTTTTTGTATTTAAATGGTCTGTATACTGAAAGCTCTAAAAACATTTTTTTACTATGGGAACATTTTGACATTTTTAACAAATACTACTATTTGCTTAATAGATTTTGATACTTGTATAAATCGATTTAAATTATGGGCAATGATTATTTGGTGCTGAACTTTAATGTATTCATAATACATATTAAAGTCAATATACTTAAATGTATTTATTAATAATTACACAAGCAACGTTTTTTCAACATGAATTTTATATAGATTTAAAAAAGTGCTTGATTATCTTTTAATAAATAAATTTTATAAATATCTTGTGGATAACATCATAAGATTATTTAAATTTAGCTCCTTGTACCAGCACCAACTTTCAGTAGACAGACTCTTCATTTATAACCGCTATGTTATCACGCTTATGATTTCTTAGGAAATGGACTTAAGTATTATCTAACGGCCGCAGTCAGAGTTGATGGTTACTTAAATTGCTCCTTAGTTCTGAAATTGTACACATTTTTTACTAAGGAGTGAGGAATTAACCACTATGACTTAGGCTGTAAGATACTTCATTTACGCATACACTGAAGAAATCATAAAGCAGTTACAAGCACAAAAATTATCATAATTTTGATTCAATCTTCGATATCATATCATCATATCAATCAATTATTTTATAATGTTTTTAATGAATTCATTTGATTGATTGAATTTATTTTCATTATAAACTTTTGATTGAACTTATTAACATGATTATTTTAATAAGAAATTCAAATGAATTTACTTTAAACATGATTCATTCAGCTTTTACAAGAAATAAAAAATGCAATAAACATTTCGTAGTTTTCCTTAAAGTGCTTTGAATTATTTTAACATCATTTTAGCGTATTGCTAATCCATTTCAGAATTTGTTTATTATTTGTTAATTCACAATAAGTTAAAATGTTGCAGCTCAGCTTTTGTTATCATTGACTAATTTTAAAATACCTATTACTCTACAATAAACACTTAAATGTTTACGTTTATCTCAGATTTTAACACGATGTACTTTTAAGATGTTTTCTTTGGGTCATTAAAATACATTTTACATACACATACACACTTTGCACTTGCGTCATATTCACCATCTAATAAATAAAAATATATTTAAAATTTTTGTTAACCATATTTTGATAATAAATATAATAATTAAGTATTAAATTCTCTCTCTTTAATCTAACATTATGTTTAATAATAACATGTCCTAATAATATGCTCGCCCATGTTGTAAAGCTTTTATTAATATTCACACACGTATCTCTGATTTATTTGTGGTAGTTAAATATTATATTGCTTTAGCGTACGCATCACTAATATTCACAATAATAACATAACAATGGCAACTGTAATGCGTGCGTTAGGTTTATCGTACACTGAAATAGGAAAAGAGGAAATAATACATGATCTACATATATATATATATATATTTATACAACAGTCTTAACTACTTCTTGTACATTATTTTCGATTAACTCTATTATAAACTCCAATTTGGCTGCAAAATATTAATCCGTACACCATTATTAAAGAAAACATCTTAAAATTACACCAAAAAAGAATGAGATAGCTGCAAATATTCATTTAAACAATAGCATTATATAAATTGATATTGATAAGTAAATTGATATAGGCGACGAAGCGCCCGTGCCTGAAGACTTTATCAAACCGACGTTTACGGAGAGACCAGTCACCAGGCAATCGGATGATGGTACCAAAATCACATTTGAATGTCGATGTGTTGGCAAACCGAAACCAACCGTCTCTTGGTAAGAATCATTCGTAATTTTCAATGTGAAAGTATTGATTACACATAGTGACAACATTTACTAATAATGTTACTTGTGCCGTAACACAGGTACCATGGCAAAACATTAATCAAAGAAAGTAGTCGATACAAAATGACGTTAGATGAGGACCAAACATTATACCATATGGCGCGACTTGAAATTATAGGCGTTGAGAATTCAGATAAAGGAGAATACAGGGCGGTAGCAAAGAACAAACATGGTGAAGGCGTAGCGAAAATAAACCTTAATTTCCAAAGTGGAGACAAACCCAAGTAAATATGGCTTATAAGTATCTATCTCAGTTTATATTTAATTATTTTCGCGTAGATTTTATAGCGTATTATTTTCTAAACAGAATTCCCGATGGTAAAGCTCCTAGATTTCCTAAAAAACCTACAATAAGGCAAGAGGGTGACGTTTTAGTAATGGAATGTATATTAGAAGCACATCCACTACCCGATATCACGTGGTTTCATGGTGATAGAGAAATTAAGGACGGTGTCAAAATGAAAATGTCCAGAAAAGCAATTGGAAAGGACAATTATAATTTGACCCTTGAAATTTTAAGTCCAACTATTGAGGACGGGGGAAATTATAGGTGTAACGCGTTCAACGTGTTTGGTGAGAGTAATGCAAATATTGCTCTCAACTTTCAAGGTAATGGTGACCTTTTGTGGTAAAATTACAAACGTACGCATACAGTAGCATTTGCATGACAGCTTGCAGCTTAAGGCAGTTCTGAATCATATTATGATCATTGTTTATGATTTATTGTAATTTATTCCTTACAAGTACGTTAATTCTATAGGTGGGGATGATGAAAATGGTTTCGCACCATCATTTATTGAGAAACCCAGAATCATTCCCAACGAAGATGGCACACTCATTACGATGCGCTGTGTCTGTAAAGCAAAGCCGGCGGCAGAAGTCACGTGGTACAGAGGCACGACCGTTATCAAGGCCAGTAGTAAAATTGAAATAAAATCAAGTGTCATTAGTGAAGATGTATATGAGTTGGTGTTACTCTTGACGAATCCGACAGCAGCGGACGGTGGCGCTTACCGCTGTCATGTCAGAAATGAATTCGGAGAAAGCAACGCTAACTTGAACTTGAACATCGAGGCTGAACCGGAACCAGAAGGCGAGGGACCAACGTTTGTTGAAAAGCCAACGATTCAGTCCAAAGATAACGGAAAATTAGTAATCATGGGTTGCAAAGTGAAAGCTAATCCAAAGCCAACGATCGTGTGGTACCACGAAGGGAAAGAAATCAGGGACTCGTCGAAAATTAAGACCAGGATCGAACAGAAGGAAGATATTTATACTATTGTACTAGAATTAATTGATCCTGGTATTGAAGACTCCGGATTGTATAAATGTAACATTAAAAATGAACTTGGAGAGCTCAATGCAAATCTTACGCTCAATATTGAAAGTAAGTTTAAAAGGATATAAAACATAAAATATACTTTAAAAATACCAACTATACCTCTATATCTATATCAACTATATCAAATATTCTATATCTATATATTAACTATATCAAATATGCTTTTTTTTATTTCAGTCATTCCAGTTATCAAAGAGAAACCAAAGATCATTAAAATAGTTAAAAAGAAGACTGTAATTGTTGAATGTAAAGTATTAAGTAAATTTGCACCTTCGTGTACATGGTTCAAAGAGTCTTCTGCAGTTAAAGAAGATTCGAGGCACACTGTGCTTATTGAACCAGTTAGAGAAGTATGTATTATCTATAAATGTTTTTTATTTCTATGATTAAAATGATGATCTTGCATATGTCACGAGCATATTGTCCTAATTAAAAAATATTAAACCATATATCCATATTTTATCATTTTAGGGTGAGTTTGCCGTGAAATTAGAGATATCAAATATTTCACAACAAGATAAAGGATCTTATAAACTTGTGGCCAAGAATGAAAAGGGTGAAGCAACATCACAACAAGTTGAAATCACTGAGATACCCGAAGAAAAGGGTGAAAAACCTCAAATTATTAAGCACTTCAGAAGTTTGGTAAGTTAAATTTCACCAAAGTTCATAAAGACAGAAAAAAACCTAAATGTTTTAAGTAAGAACCATGTTTTGAATAGACCCTAAAATATTATAAAAATTACAGTGGTAGCCAAAGATATAACTGAGACGTTTAATTTATGACTTTAACAGGTTTTTTTTCTCCGTTGAAATTTTTTATTTCACTTACAGCATTTAAATTTTCTTTCGTCGATGTATTAGACAGAGTATTATGAATTGTAAAGTGGAACCAATGACGTTATTATTATTTTCCAGGCCAAAAAAGAAAACGAGGAGGCTGAGTTTGTCGCAGTGCTTAAAACATCTGACCAATCTTGTAGATGTACTTGGTACAAAAATTCTACTATTATCCGAGACTCTTCAGAAATCAATACTTCCTTTGATGGCACCAATGCCAGAATAATTATTAGAAAAGTATCACATAAATACGTTGCTAATTATAGAGTAGTCATCAAGAACGAGTTTGGTGAAGATGAATCTAGTGCCGATTTAACAATAGTCGAAGAAAAGGTACATAATACGATGTTATTAAACTTAAAATCCCGAAAAAATAGGGCTATTTCTGTAAATATGTGTAGTATTATTTTCATATGTTACATCGCGATCTAATTTAGTATGCTTTGAAATTTTAAATTACAGAAAAAGGAAGAGGAGAAAGAAGAAGAAGAAGAAAAAACTGTTATTGAATCTGAAGAGGAGATGTCTATAGTTGAACAAAATCACATTGAAGAAAAGAAAGAAGTAGCAAAGAAAGTCACCAAAAAACAAGAAATAAAGGTTGAAGCTAAAAAAGAAGAAGTGACTGTAGAAGAGAAGAAGGTAGAATCCAAAAAGGTAGAGAGTATGGTTCAAGAAACTAAGAAAGCTGAAGTTGAGATTGAAGAAGCTAAAAAGATTCTAGAAAAGAAAACGGCTAAGACAGAAGAAGAGAAAAAGGCTCTCCTAGAAAAGATTGAGCAAAAGAAACTAGAAAAGGAACAAACAGAGACAAAAATTGAAGGCATTCCAAAACTTAAGCCTGTCAAACCTAAAGACGAGCCAAAGCCTGAAGAAGATAAAAAAGATACTAAAAAGACCGAAGAAAAGAAAAAAGTTGTCAAAAAGAAGGTTGTTTCAAAGAAGGAAGATGTAAGTACCGATTTCATTAACATTTGCAATGTCTGTATAAAGCTTTTAGTGAGATAGTAGATATAACATATTACATGGTATATCTTTGTATTGTTGTATATTTTATGTTTTTATATCAATTGTAATATTTATTCTTTATAATAGCTCAGCTCCTGGATCAGGTCAGTTAAAGACACCTTTGGTCAATCTGTATAATATGTATAGTACATACACTTTCGTGCAAAATGTATGTGTAACCTTTTTTATATGATTACTTTGTGTGTATTGTGTTTAACATTTATACGTCCTAAATTATGTTTGAATGTAGGAAGTGATGGACTTCGTCGATGATTACGAGAGACCAGTCTTGGAGAAATATGAAAAAATTTCACCGACGCCACTTGATAAAAAACCCAAACAAGATGATACTCCAAAGGTAATCATCAACATCACTTTACATACACTTACTTCACAAAATATTTTATATTAATACATAATACAATATTAGGTACAAATCACATTCCATTGAAATATATTTTTCAATTTATTTAGTCAAAAAGAGCTTCGGTATCAGAAAGTGTTAAAAGTGAACGAGAGGAAAGTGAGGAGGAGCCATCGATTGCTGCTCCAGCACCGGAGAAAAAACCTAAAGTTGAACCAAAAGAGAAGGTATTTTTCTTTATATTTACCGTATATCTTCGTAGTTATCTATTCTCCGGTATACTAGTTCCTAAAACTAGACTTAGAATCACAGAATTGACATGTTTATACGACGTAGATTTGGTATTGTTTAAAATACATGAATAACGGAACGCTATGCAATATTTAATATTTAGGAAAGGATTTTTTCTGCAAAAGCCTTTTTAGTATTTGAAATATTTTCATATTAATTAATTAGGAGGAGGACCAACCTCGACGTTCAAGTATCAAAAAAGGTGTTCCTACTCCAGAAGAATCAGTCGATGAATTATCGAAAGTAAAATTAGGCAAGGCTCCAGTTAAACCAACTGAAGAAAAACTTGAAGAGCCCCAAGTGGCACAAACTAAAAAACAACCAAGAAAGGTAATTTAGAAATCCCTTTTTAAAAATATTTATTCTTTACTTAAAAAGATGAATTATCTCAATATTGAACTAAATATTTGTGTCATTATTTTGTAAAGCCGGAGAAACAAGAAGAATTTGTGGACGATTACGAAAGACCTGAGCTAGAGAAGTACGACAAAATGACTCCAACGCCTCTTGATAAATCTAAAAAACAGAATGGAGTTCAAGAGGTACCAGTACCATTATTAAAATATGGATATTCAATACTTAATTCATGTACAATATTACTTTATAAATTAAAATTCGAAACTTACTTAACATTCTAGGAATCACCAGATTTTGTTGATGATTATGAGAAACCTGAACTCGAAAAATATGAAAAAATTACACCTACACCTAAAGATAAAAGCCGACCTAATGAAATTCAGGTACACTTTTATATTTGACATTCTATAATGCAATTAAGAAATTAAAAAACCAAATAACCAATTTTATTAATATCTAACATAATTAATTTATTAAAAAACATTACTTTTTCAATAAAAAACATTTTGTGATAGGAGGACGTTGACGTAATGAAGGGCAAAATTAAACCCAAAGATAAGGATGAAGAACCAGAAAAGCCCGTACTACGAAAACGTTCCGTTACAAAAGATAAGGTACTGAATAACGTACATTACGTTCTTTAACTTATTAAAAAATATACAGTTATTATAATTTTTATATATATTTATGTAGGAGGATGACAAAAAACCCGAAGACAAACCAAAAACCAAGTCTCCAAAAAAGGTTGAGCCAGAGGCTAAAAAACGAGCATCTCTCAAAGAAAAAGAGGTACTCAAGACTATTTGACTTTTGCAATAACTTACACAGCTACAACGTAACACTTTTTAACACGGCCAATAAAATTCGTTAATACTCAAAAATTCACATAACACATAATTGAGACAAAATCATCGTATTACGAATTTTACAACCGTTTTTTCTATCTTAACAGTTTGGTAGTTACCAGGGAAACAGCGTTTGGATATGTTTATTAATTTTCACGTTAACGTCAATTACTATTTTCGGCAACTTTTAGCACATCACTTTAACTACATCTTTTGTCTACTATCTTCGAGTATTGCAGATAATTTCAACAAAAGTAAGTCTTGGCTTTGCAACTGCATTAAACTATGCTGAAATAACTTATTGCAAGCTTAGCTTTTTGTCTGGTGTATTTTTATTTTAATAATCAATTTAGAATATTCAAGATGCTCTAGGAGGATAAAGAAGAATCATATCATGTGACAACATGACAACAACATATGACAACAGGGACTGGGTAACAGCATAATTGTTGAAGAATATCTACAAAACTCAGATTTTTTATTTTATTTGTCTAGGGTAACTGTACAGGCTTCTTGTTCTCATAGTCCTGTGTATTCTACTATCTACAAAGTTATTTTTTTTACGGAAAAAAATTCTATTTCTGTTAAATAAGCACAATTTTATTTTATAATATGTATATCTTCTTATAATGGTTATATGTTCTATTTGAAACTCAAAGGTTTTTCTTCATTGTCGTGTGTAAAGGCTCATTGCTATTCAGTTATAAAAGTTATGGTTATTAGCTACCAAACATAAACTCTGTAAAAATAATAATAAATTCATACATGATTCAAGGTTGCGGAAGAAGAATTTATTGATGACTACGAGAGGCCTGTTCTAGAAAAATACGAAAAAATTACACCAACACCTACAGAGAAAAAGCAAAAGGTACACAAAACTTATAGCACATCAACATTTTAAACTGTATTAAAATATTTTAATTGAAAATGACATTACTAAAGATATTACTCTTACTTATTAGGAAGATACTAAGCCTGAGGAAGAAGTTCCTTCAGCAACGGCTGCTAGGCGACGCTCTCTTAAAAGTAAAGACAAACCAGAGGTATGAGACAAACATATAAAAGTTCACATTTAGTTACATTTGGCTTCAAACTTACCTCACTCTACATGAAATATTAATTTTATTTCCATAGCCAATGGATGTTGACGAAGACTTTACGATGTCTAAGCCAAAGACTGCACCGAAACCTGGGCAAGAACCAGAAAATGTCTCTCTTACACATAAAACACCCGCTGAAATACAACCAACGGTTTGTATTAAATTTTACAAGAAAATAATTTGTCTTTACTTCAATACTTTCATTAATAAAAACAATTTAACACTGAACAGGAAGACGAGGCAGAAGCAAAGCTCAAGATTAAAAAACCAGAAATAGTTGATGAAAAAACACTAAAGCGACCCAAACCCAAAGATAAGGACACAGATAAGGTAGTATATCAGTCAATTAAACAACACAACTTATTTAAAATTACAGTTAATAAATGATTTTGTATGCGGATAATATTACATCGTAGTCAAAAGAAAAAATATATTTTTATAAACCAAAATAAAATTATTAAAATGATTCACAGATAATTGCTTCAAACAATAATAATTTACAACAAACACCTATTTTAAAGAGAGTGTCTGTTCTGATAAAGGTACCTACAAAGAAGGTAGACGTACGAATGTGATGTCTAGTACGCACATGTGAACGCACATAAAAACACTTTTGATGTTTTACACATACACTTATTCGTGTACATATTACACTTGTTTTTCACAATAATATTTCAACTTTTTCTGAAGATCTTTATGTAGAATTTCTTTACACTATCACCTACTGCGCACTTTGAAGGCTATAGTCAACAAATCAGACGTACCTTCAATTTTATTTTAACATTTTCTATTCAACACTGTGATGCACTTAACTAATGTCTTGGTGGGATAGGTTGAGGACACTGAAGAATCCGTCAGCCTAACTAAGCCTAAAACCAAGACGAGCACCACCGCGCCTGAGGAAGCCTCTCTCACGCAAAAAACACCTGCACAGAAAAAACCAACGGTACTTTTCTTTCTTTCAATTCTTAATTATCTCAGCAATTTGTTTTCTATTAGAAACAATAATTTTGAAATTGACAAAGTTCATTCAACTTAATACTAATTTGACTATAAATATCTTGTCTAGGAGGATACCCAAGAAGCGGCACTTAAGGTTAAAAAACCTGCTGTTGTCAAGAAAGGAAGTGAAGAAGAGGTATAAACGAATTAAAAAACCTACATAATAGGCGATTTAAGCAAAAGTAGCATTTAGTTAATTTATACGCTGAGATAATTAAAGAAACTAACATTTTCGGTTTCTTTATACATAAAAGGCATGAATAATATCACTGAGCTATATTATACACAATCACGCTAACTACATATGTATTTCACCTGCTAAAACTTGGCTTAAACGCTTTTTTAAACGTAGAACTCTCCTTTTAAACTTATATTGCATCTCTAGGAACCCCTGACAGTCCAGGGTGGTAAATTCGAAAAGCCTCAACTAAAGAAAACTGTTAAGAAGACTACTGATAAGCCCAAAAAAGCAACTACAAGTGAAAAAGACATAGAAGATGGGGTAAACATCATTTCGTTGTTCTGAACGTTGTGCTCTATAAATCTATCGACTCTTGTCTTTCTTTCAGTTCTTCTACTTCTCGTTGTGATTTTTTGTATCTCTCTATCTCTTTCTATATTTTTCTCTTACTCTTTCTATCTTCATCTACGTTCTATTTCTATTTAACATTTCTTTACAGATTGTCTGCACAAATTAAAAGCATTATACATATTTTTTGCAATACCTACTTACTTTTTGAATCCCTAACAGCACAAACCTTATTCCAAAAACACTATTCACAACACAATATATTCCCTGGATGAAGTCTGAATTGAAATATTGTCATTGGTCGGTGTATGTCTTGGGTCGTTGCAAGTCGCATGTCGCTGTGTATTTTGCAATGTTTTTTTGTTTCTTTTACAGATGTCGTAAGTATCTTCTTCGTACATTATTATGTAGATTTTATTAAGAAATTTCAACGTGTACTTTTTAAATAGATCCCGTGCAAGTTCTAATGCTTTATGCTGCTGCATATTGAGATCGACAAAGTAAAAGAATGGTAAATAACATGATCCATTGATATTTCAGTATCAACTGGACTTTGTTGACGACTACGAGAGACCAGTGCTCGAAAAGTATGAAAAGATTACACCCACTCCTACGACAAAGGAGAAGAAAGAAAAAGAAGTTTCTAAGGTATGAAACAAAACATAAACGTTAGTAGCCTAGATATTAAGCGAAGCCAAGGAAGTCAGAGAGGCATTTAATTGACAAATGAATATTTTGTTACCGTATCATGGATGTTATTATGAATTGTAATTATGTTGCTCAAGTCACTGACATAGGGTATCGTAGTCCGTGGATATTAATGTATAAGCGTTAATAGATGGGTAACATGAAAGTGTGAATGTGAAACTTCAAAAATAATAATTTGGTGAAACAGGTGGAAATGGCTGTTACAGCACAACAACGTCTTGAAGTGAAGGTAGAAAAATTTTTTTGGGTTTCCCTGTACAAACTCCATGGAACATGGACTACAGATTCATTTTTGACCCTAGCCCAAGTGTCTGAATAAAAAAATCATGGCATTTTTCACTTCTAGTGTATATTTTTTACTGTATATACCTAGTTCTAAAAATACTGTGCAGATTTTTCTTTGTGTGTTGATGTCTTCTCAACCAACGATTCCTGCAGCCTAGTCGTAAGCAGGAATTATCCTTTTCTCCTTTTCCATATAACGGCAGCAAAGAATAAACGGCTATCTACAAAATGTATAGTTCTTAAGAGACTATACAGCAAATATTTGATAGTTTTCCAATTTTTCGTGTGTTTTTGGAAAAAATATATATTTTGTATTCTTAAAAAGAAACAATAAAATATAGTAAGGAATTTGCAATTCAACTATAAAATTAAATTTTACAGAAATGCAGATAATTGTTTATTCTTTTCTGCCCTCATAAAAGTACATTCATAATGAAATATTTTGTTATATCAAATTTTAATTGTGTGTTCCCATTATGAGATTCTTAAATACTTTTATTTCATAGAGCTCATGACTATGTCCTTTAAGTTGTGATAATTATTTTCCCAATAGACACATGAAAATTGTGTATCATACAAGAGCATATATTGTTTCTTGTTCCATTGAATTATACATGTTTTATGTCTTGTTTGCATTTATGATATGCTGATTGCTCAAACTCAGCAACTGCGCAATCCAGAAACGAAACAAGCACAAGAATACAAGCATAAAATTTGTCCTTGTGTTGAAAAATGTATCATACCTATTCGTTGTGCTAATATTATGTATTTTTTTCTTTAGACGGAAAGCCGAAGGACATCGGTTCAAACTGAAGTTAGTATTAAAAAGTTTTTGGCGCTTCCAGTTTTAATTCAAAGTGTTATACTTTGCGCTTTCTGTATAGCTTATGTAATTTATACTTTTTTCAGATATACATAGCTATAGTTAAATATTCTTAATTTGTCTAACAACTATTTTTTTTTCCAAGGTCACTGAGGAAGCCAAGAGTGAGAGCCGTAGAAGCTCAGTAATAGAATCTAAAGCACTTAAGGTGAGACAATTTGAAACACATTTCTATATTTTTTTAATTAAAAAGAAAATTATCGCGGTATCACATACCTATATCCAAAGGTTTTTAGATCGATTTAAAAAATCTTTAAGGATTTCTTTCTGTTATAATAAGTTGTGCGATATTTATGTAATATTCACTAAGTAAATTTCATCATTTTTTACTGAAACCCCCTTTATTTATACATATTTGTTCTTTATGACTGACGGACCAACGCTGATCGTAGAGACTTGAAATTTTAACTTTGTATGATGTAGGCATCCGTTTTCTTAATTCTACCCGTAAACGTAGCTGAAGAACAGAGCCAAAGTTTGTATCGTGGTTCCTTAATCCAATCTACTTCAAATTTTGCATAAACATTACTTAACAGAATTGATGGTTTTATATATCACTAAAATTCAATAACTAAAGGGATTAAAAAGGGTTAGAAAGAAATCTTTTATATGCCTTTATTCGTCCACCATAGAGTAACATACTTTAAGCTTTTATGAATAACTCCTATAATATATTCCCTTCTGTACAGATGACCAAAGAAACTGCTGAAAGCAGAAAATCATCGATATCTTCGGTTGCGGAACAGCAGCAAATGGCGACTTTGAAAAAGACTGCAGTCAAGGTAAGTAAAAGACATTTTTTATCAGATACAACGATCGTTCATTACAATTATAATTATTAGTAAAATGTAAAAATTATAATAAAATGTCCATAAATTTTTACAATGAAGACATGGTTTAGAATTTAAAATGTACTTTTGCGTTGCAAAATATTCTTATATTACTACATCACCCACATTTTGTGCATAATGCGCTACCCCCAAAGCAATTTCCTTGCTATGGTTTTCTTAGAATCACTTTTAAGACTTATCT
>DWJZ01003940.1:0-16137 GCA_018249125.1 Asbolis capucinus | reverse complement strand
ACAGCAAAAATATCGATATTATTAAAAAAAATCATATCTTGGAAACTACTTGTTAGTTTTTTAATCAGTATTTTTTTTTTCTTAGTGGCCAGTGGTTCTACCATGGCCTATTTCAAGCTTATCCATTCATTACCGGACACCCTGTATATCTGTGCCAAATTTTATCCAGATCGGTTGAGTAGTTTTTGAGTGAAGGAGTAACAAACATTCATCCATATATATTAGAAACTTTCGCAATAAAAATATTAGTAGAATTTATAACGATTTATAAAATTTATTTTTATTTATATGGAAATAATCGCGATAAAATTGATAAAAGAAGGGTAAAGTGTACATATGTCCTAGTTAATATATCTTGTTTTGTCTGATAATGTCGTTGATATTACTCGACGTATACTTAGTAATAGTTAAGTACAGCAATTAATATGAAAGAATAAAATCAAAAATGTAATAAAAACTGAAATACTTTTTTATCTTTTTTCAACTTATTACATTGTGCCTAGGATATGAGAATCGATTAATTTGTTGTAATCGATTCGCAATAATAATATCGATTCTCATATCTTTAGTATTATTTATATCTTTAGTATTATCTGAAATAAATGAAAACATGTTTTCCATACAATTATTAACATTTAATCGATTTTATGACCCAAAACAATATGTTACAAATTACATCATATCTTTAATTTATCTATAATTCAACTAGGTACTAATAAAATACATACTAAATATAGGTTTTATACATACATATGAAATATGTATATATATACAAACTAGGCTTCCTGCCTGTGGTTTAAATTCAGTCGTAATTCAGTAATATCTAATCTTTGTTGTACACCTGAAATTATAAAACACAAAGGTAAAAAAAACAAAAGGATTACAAAAGGTAGCCTTATCGCTAAACAACGATCTCTTCCAGGGAACCTGGTGCTTCAGAGTTAAAGATATAATTAGGAGAGAGAGAAGGAAGGGTGTATTACATATTGAAGAGAGAAGATATATATTAATGACACTGAGAAACATGTATGACTTTAATTTGTCATTAACAATACTATATTGTCAAACGAAAGTTTGTGTTAAATACGAGGTAGTGTTTGTATTATATTTATTAATTTAATGTATTTCCAATGCATTATTAAATCCATTTTTAGTTTTCTGCACTCCTTCTCCATGTAAACTATAAGTATGCCAACATACTCCTCCAACCTCGTCGTTTTCTTAAAAGGGAATATTAAGTTTTGGCCTCACGTATTAACCTATAGATATAGTAAATTTTTGTTATCCGTTAAAAGTTGTAAACATGTCACAGTTTTGTTATAAAACCGTCACATTACATGTTTACACAATAATATCTTGGGCTGTAATAATTTTTCAATGTCACAATACACGAGTTCAACGTAACGAATAGAAACTTAAAAATAACTTTTTAATTATATTTTTGTTTTAGAAAATATTCACAAATTTCATACGGTAAGAAAATAGAAATACATATAGCGTCATCTCAACCCATCACGGCCCACTATTGAGCACGGGTCTTTTCTCTGAATGAGAAGGTTAAGGCCATAGTCCACCACGCTGGCCTAGTGCGGGTTGACAGACCTCAAACACCTTTGAGTTTTACAAACTCCCCGGCATGCAGGTTTCCTCACGATGTTTTCCTTCACTGTTATAGCAACTGACATTTAAATTCTTAAAACGCACATAACTCCGACAAGTCAGAAGCGCGCGCCCTGGGATTCTAACCCGGACCCCTCGAGTAGAAAACGTAATTCTTAACCACTAGTCTATCACCGCTTTGTGTATATTACATCAATAAATAGAAAAAAAAATACACAAGAATTGTGAACAACCTCTGTTATTGAAATCGGTTAAAAATATGTCGAACTCTGACAGCTCGAACTGTAACACAGATAAGGGTAAGAAAAAAAAATTATGTTTTTTTTTTTTTGCGGCTACGTCAACGTTCTCCAATAAGGTCCCTCCCGTGTGGCCAGTGTTATATTTCCGATAATGATCTTCCATCGAAAATTTCATTCTCCAACCATCCATTCGTTATACGTCCACTGTTGGACATAGGCCTCTCCTAATTTGCGCCATTCTGACCGGTCCTGAGCCTTTTGAATCCAGCTGTCTTCAGGTCATCAGTCCACCTGGTTTCATTCCCTATTTCATTTTATTCAAGCCATTTCTCGCGATTAAAAGTTGTGTATGTTTTTTTTTTCAAATTTTATTTTACCTTACAATAATTAATTTATTAACTAAGGTACAAATCCTGTGAATGAATCAATTTTCAAAAGAGTTGTACGTATTACAAGTTCATTATCACTTTCTTTGGTGAAGGAAAACGTGACGAGGAATCCTGCTCTCCTGAGATTTCCCCGTTAAGTTCTCGAAGGTGCGTTAAGTCAAATCTGCACTTGACCAGCGTGGAGCTTTGGCCTGCACTCCTCACATTATGAGAGGTGACCCGAGCTCAGCAGTGTGACAGATAAGATTTGCATTGATTAATGAATACTAAATTGTAACAGATAAAAAATTTATCATAATTTCTTTATACATTGTTTTAATAATGTCGATGTGTCTTTTCACGATAAATTATATCGACTTTACAAGTGAATACATTGGATATGTTAATAATTTTAGTTTGTTTTATTTTAGTTTGTATTTCAAGTCCTTAATTTATAGCGTCATGCCAGTGGTTCCTAAATGTCAGACATATTTCAACTGTGATGCATTTAATACTCTAGAACACAGGTTCTCAAATTTCTTTAAGCCGTGTACTTTGAAATATATTTCGATCGCAGTGTCTCGTCGTTCGTTTGTCTATTTTACACAGAAATAATCGTCTAAATATCCACATATAACTGTTCCGCTAGGTTAAATTAATATTAAGCGCTGTGGCCATAATCTGGGCTTGACAAATGCGGATTGGTGGAATTTTCTGTCACTTCTATTAATTTTTTATTTTTGAAACTCAAATCGTCATTTCGGTGCAAAAGAGGTGAATAGGGGTGAAGAGAGAGCTGTACCACGTTAAAATCTATTACTTCACGTATTTTCATCACACACAAATATGTGCGTAAAGTTATTTTTTACTGGATGTACCGATTTTGATGATTATCGATTTAATTTCTCACCAGTTCTTCCACCCTCTTCACAAATCCTTAGTTTAACAATCCTCACTAACTTTGAGAAGCAGTGGTCGAGACCTCTTAACAGAAAAGTTAATCGACGTACCATCAGTAAAATTTCCATAGTTTAATACATTGCAGGTAGGCGTGTTAATGTCTTAATAAAGTATACAGATAAAAAGAAAATTTATTTAAAAACTGCAAAAGTATCTTTTTAATTTTAATGTAGTCATTAATTTTTCTTGTTTGTTGATGAAAAAAAATATCTGTATCGTAAAGATATCTGTTCTAGGTCTATAAATAAGTGACATTTTTAAACATAGTAAACTTTAATATTATCTGTGCATCCCTACCTTTTCCGATATTTATAATTCTTTAAATGTTTATGTAGGTTGTCTAGAAGACGCTCATGAATCGCTAATTAGTGACAAGACCGCCTAGTTGTACTAATTTCCTTAAAATGTTTCTATAAACTTTACCGGTGTACAATAAAAAAGATTTGTATGGCATAGTATATTATCAAAAGATATAATACCGATATGAGCGAAACATTATTAAAGTTTCCACTGTTGTCCTAGAACCTGACATCTCCTAGCATCATCCATCCATCCGATAACATGATCCATCCATCCATTGGTCTACCTGTACATTTATAAACTTCCAATTATTATTTTAATTGATGTTTGAATTTTCTAAAACCCAATTACACAAAATAAACAAAAATACAAAATACCCAAACTTAAAATAATAAAATCAATAACTCGCCCACGCGTTACCCCACACGATGTACGAAGCTTAATCGATTTTGATATGATTTTTAAGTTTAAATGATTGAAGTTAGCCTCGTTACCGGCCCATATAATACACCAGCCGTTCGTTAGGTAACAATTTGCGATTCGTAACGGAATACTGGCCGATAATCGCCAATAAACTTGCCGATTATATCGGTAAAAGCCGTGTAACGAAATAGTCTAAATATATTCTATTGTATCGAGTTTTATCGACCGCACACAGTGAAGACAATAATCATAAATTATTAGACAGCATCTTCATCTCAACCCATCACGGCCCACTATTGAGCACGGGTCTCTTATCTGAATGAGAAGGCCAAGGCCATAGTCCACCAAGCTGGCCAAGTGCGAATTGGCAGACTCCACACACTTTTGAGTTTTGCAAACTCCCCGGTATGCAGGTTTCCTCACGATGTTTTCCTTCACAATAATAACGAGTGACATTTAAATGCTTAAAACGCACATAACTCCGAAAAGTCAGAAGTGCGCGCCCTGGGATTCGAACCCGGACCCCCCGAGTGGGAGGCCGAATTCTTAACCAATAGGCTATCATCGCTTCGTAGTTCTTATTGCTTAAGTAATATTCAAGCTTCTGTACACATCATAGTCTTGAATATCGCGTATCATTTGTTGAAGATGTATAGTTGGGTCATCTGATGGCAAGTGACCACTGCCACCCATAAACATTAGCAGCATGCGTGGGGAAGATAAAGAAAAAAAAATGGCGGTAGGTACCTGGGTCAATATCAACACCAACTGACCCCAGATACACCCAACAACATATCCAATCAAGACCGTCAACAGAAAAAGTTGGATGGACACTAAAGCATTTTTGTGTCGCAATATATTCTTGTGCAAAAGATCAGGTGTACATTTTATTCCTATTAAAATCACATTATTTATCCTGAGAGACTCACTTCACATAAACCCACCGATGAGCTAAGGACCTCAGTGCCTAAATTAAAATTACAAAACAAAACTAATTACTTACTAAACAAATAACGTAATAAAAGTAAAAAGAAATATCCAAAACATTCTAGTTATTTCAAGAGAAAATTTTCTTGTTTGGCGCCTAAAGGATCGAAGGAAGAATTTCATCTAAAAATAAACGGTGGACAGTGGAAAGATTCCTAAACAAATTGCACAGACTGAAAATGTGATAAACGATTTGTTCCAGGAACCGTGTCGATATGACGCAACACGCAAAGAAGTATTTACATAAAACAGCGGGCGCTACGAGATTCATCAGAATAATTAAACAACCAATTTTAGTTGAGCTGCCACACCTCCCTCGCCGCGACCAGTGTACAACTAACAGCAGGACGCGGGTTGGTTTATAAGGTCTTGGTAAATTGGACACACACGACACGTCATATTGTGAGTTAATAACCTGGGACACGCACAAGGGTGTAACTCATCCCCCACGTGTTAAATGCGGGAACAATGTAAAAATAATTTGGGTTTTATGTTCATAGTATTACGACTGAAAAGTTTTAACGCGATCATCAACACTGGCAAATTAACTTGTTCGTCGCTTGTGACGCCGTCAATGACGCTGTTCATGAAACGTGTTCCGTAAACAGGAATTTGGACCAAAATATTTGTTAACAGAGAAAGACATGGCTTACTCTGTTAAAGTTTCATTTCAAAGAGAATGTTCTACCGCCTGTCTGTAACCGAGTTCTATATCTTGATCCCTAATTGATATCAACTTTGTATTTTCAGAATATTACCTATATCCTTTACACAGGGAAACGAACAGACAGGGCATGTGATGATCTGACGATTGATGTAAGCTGGGGTTACGAATGACATTGGAGTAACCCAAATACACCGACAACTGCAACACACTGCTAATGAATATATTAACGCAAATTTTAAAAATAAATCAATATCTTAGGACAACTCAAACAGGCCATCTGATACTTAAGTAAAAAAATTACTTGTACTGTGGTGATACGACAAGTAATAAACATAAATACATATATATGTATGTATATATTTATAAGAATAAAATCTTATAGCAGGTTGGTAAAGTATTTAATATAATACATAATAGCATTACTATGAAAGTAATTTCTAAGGAAACTCCTTTCTCGGGATATTGGATACATTATGAGGAGAAAATAATACAATTCGTCGCACTCGGCGCCAGCGGAAGGAGCTGAATACCGCCGACTAATGTGGTTCAATCTTGGATATAATTATGTATTATAATCAAATTAGTAAGCAGTGTTTAAATAATTTCCTGTAGTAACATCATGATCGTGTTGTATCAATTCGACTTTGGTTTTGCCTTCTTTCTTCTAGATAGATGTAATGCCAAAATTATAGACATCCACATTAAGATGGATAAAATTAATGAAATATTTAAAAATATTATCCACCATATCTATGTATATTGCCCATGCTTTGCTTCGGAAGAATCCTATAATCTTTCTCGTCATACTCGTATAAGTTACAAACATGCACAATTGTGTCTAAAGTGGTCTAGTGGTTTCAAAGTTGCCATACTAGTTTTAACCTATTATCCCACCATAACAAAGTAGTTTATTGGAATAAAAAGTATACTATACCCGTTGTCATTACGTAAGCCACAAACATGCTAAATTTCGTCTAACTTGGTCCATTGGTTTCGGAGTTTCCATACTAATTTAAATCTGTTATCCTGCGGGAACGAAACCATTTCCTGGGATAAAATTTATCCTATAACCAACCATTTTAGTGTTTAAAAAAAACTAAAACTTCGATTACTCTAAGTTTCATGTAGATCTGTCCAGTGGTTTTTGCGTGTAATTCGGACAGACAGAGAGAGGATAAATCCAAAAGAAAGTGTTTTAGTCTCTATACACAAAAAAATTTTTGAATTGACCTGTTATAGTTTTATTATTAGCATAGATTTGTGCACTGAAACTGAAGCAAGGGCAATACAACCTTAACACCCAAATGTTAAATCTAACATCTTAGACATCATCACCACTCACCATTTGGTGAGATATAACTAAAATGTCACTTATTCTATGTTATAAATTCACCTCAATTTTACAAGCAATGTAAAAACGTCAAAGCTCACCTCGTACTCCGACGTAATAGACGACATGGGCATAGGAAGAGAATTGCCTGCGCCGAACCGCTCGTTAAAGAGCGGTTCGTGTGAAAAAAATGTCGTCCGCGTCGTATCTCCCCAGTACGGTGATCAATGGCCGCTGGTCACGAAGCCGGCGCACGCGAGCTCCTTGCCCGACCTTCTGACACTTCGTTCGCTAGATTACACAAATAAAAATACCAAGCCTCTTCCTCGCCGAGCGCCGTTTGCATTTCCGAACAGTAAATATGTCTGACGGTGTAAAATGTATTTCGAGCTTCTTTATTATTAATGGTATCGAGACGCTGGCTAACTTTAGCTGGACTAAATCCTTGTTAACAACGGAACGTAAAATTATCACTTCATAACATGATAAAAATTACTTTTCCAGCATCAATACTACGTCGATCTATTTAATTGACGACTACTATCCATGTTTAAAATCCTTTTGGTGCTCTCATCTGATTTCTGACCATGTTCTGAATTGGATCCTTGTCATTTTACTCCTTCCTACTGCCCTATCTAACTAGTCTATCGGAAGTACTTGTAACTATGGAGAATAAAATGATTGCATCACGTTACTAAAGAGATACGTATCGATTTCATCTGGAGCAGGTCCCTGTTTATGCGGTGCTGCTGTTGTGCGTATCAGACGTTGATGGTCACTTGCTACGGTGAAGGAAAATATGGTGAAGAAACCTGCCCTCCTGCGTGTACCCCATAAAGTTCTCAAAGGTGTTTGAAGATGATGAGTTCTTTATTTATTAGTATTTTATTTTTATGAGCATTTTATTTATTTTAGCTCACATTGGTCTGAGTAGATCATTTTCTTCACAGAATCAAGTGCTAATTAATTTGTAATACGGACATAACTTTTTGAAAATTAGAGGAGGGTTGAACCCAGGCCTTTCCGTTCAGAGACCAAGGATCAAGCCTTTTGGCTTTTCTAAAACAATTTAAAGAAATCGTCGCAGGTTCGAATCTCGCCCAGGTAATCATTTATATGACAGATTGTGTGTTCCTGGGTTCTAGATAACTAGCTTTTACCTCCGATTACGTCTGCGTGGTACAGTCAACCCCTCCCCCGTTTCCCCCTCCCTTTCCCGTATTCTACACCACATCAGGTATATAAATAAAACATTTATGTAATTTAATTATCGTTATACTTTCGTTAGGTATATCTTCGATCACGAAGAATTTACATGTCTTATATCAGCCCTTTCAATCAAAAAATTACCTACATTTTCCTCTAATTATATTCTACCTCTGTACCACGTTTCATCAAAATAAGTTTAGCAGTTTAGGCGTGAAAACGTAACACCGAGACGCATTTCGCATTTATAAAAAATACCCGTAAAAATGTTGCGTACAAAGGATCCTAGTGCGGCAGGTGGTGTGGGTACGTATTATATTTATTTACATTACTTCGATAAAACGCCGAATAATTTATTAGGCCCGTTAACAAACTTAGTGAGTAAAATATCCTTTGAAAGCGGAATCCTTCGTTTTAATTAACAAAATTAATCTTCTTCAACAGAAAGAGTTGGCGGGGTTTTACCACATTGCGTTAGTGTTCATTATAAATTTGATTTGTTATTAGTCAGCTTATTTTATTTCACTCCATCATTACGTCATCCTTTTTCTATTAGCAATCCTGAAGCAATATGTTGATGGTGTCATGATAAATGCTATATTGTGTTCCAATAAGGCTGACGAGCCATTCATATGACGTAAATTAGCTATTAACTTTCATTCATTGCTCGTTTATTGGTTATTTACGTTTGATTAAAATGTAAGTAAAAAGATAAGAGTGCGTAGAGTTTTACTTAGTGCGCTTTACCATACAAGACTTCTTCGCCACTTACCATCACGTGGATTCATAGTCAAGCAATAATAAAGATTAACCCTAATTCCTACATTGGGAACATCTCTTCCAGTTTCCAAAAATCCCAAGTGTGCCGAATAGTCTTAATGTGAATTGTACCAGAGATATGTCATTATCTCATAATGTAGGTTAAACAGTTGGCAAAGTAGAAGAGAAAGTCGTCAGCTTGTAAAAACTGATAAGCGAGCAGTTTAGTGGCGAGGTGGAGAGATAGGGAACGATAAAGAGAGATAGCGGCCGGCTGCCAAATGGTCATATAATCAGATTACGGCCGCGTCATACGGTCACGCGATGTTGGCGAGTTTACTAATAAAAAGGAGTTGGTATGTTGACTTCTCTTGTTGTAAGGTCCACCTCACCTACTAATTTAGCCACTGTACCAACAAACGTATTGACTCACCTTGTTGGCACAAACAAATAAACGTAAATATTTGATCAGTTAATTAAGGTCCCGGTCGGTTCGTTTTTTGTTTATGTGTGTTCCGCGGATGGGGTTAGTTTAGTCAGATTTAGAGCGTATTATAAAATTATTCGCAAAATAAAATCATTTTTTAGCATTTAACGAAAGTATACCCTACTAATATCATAAATCTGAATATTTGTAAGGATGGATGTTTGTAACTCCTTCACGCAAAATGTACTGAACGGATCTAAATCATATTTGGTACAACAATAGATTATAATCTGGAATAACACATAAGCTACTTTTTTCAATATATACATACACACATACATGAATCTTTTTATTAATTGTGTATGTTACCTTTTAGTATCTTTTTAAGTTAAACGTCCTATCCTACGTGTATTATAAATTCGAAAATTGAGAATGGATGAAGTAGTTCTTATTAACATGGACCCAAACTAAATAATAATATTAAAAAAACCACAAAACATTATCATAATAACAGAAAATTTCATGCAATAAATTTTCATATAGAACATACACGAATATAATTTAAAATGTAAATCACTGTATTGCATATTAACTCCCGCCTTATTTCTTACTGCCTCAGTTCTATGAACACAAAACATTTGATAGCCGCCATGTTCGTTACTGTATACATTACTGTTAGCCAGTCTCTGTTCCGTTACAGAGGCACTTTTTGTATCTGTATATTAATGAGGAGTCGAGTACAATCCCAGATGATATCTAAATAATTTATAGCAACACCAGGTGTCGCTTTGAAGACGAACATCGAATGGAAGCAAGTAAAATTTACAAGTCCACCGGGAGGGCTCTTTATACGGCGAGCTTGCACAGTTATTTTCGATCATCTGTTTCAATCTAGGTCAGACAATATTTTTATCTTTGAATCTACTGAGGGATGCTGCAAATCCTTTGATAATTATTTCATACCGAGAGTCTTTAGAAAAGGAAATGGATGAGACTTTAAGAAAGAACAGTTACCTCAATAAAATAAATTTACCGTTGGATGAGATAGTTTTAGGTAATTAATTATTTTATATAAATAGAGAAACTTTGCGTATTAAAATAATTTAGGTTGTGGAAGATAGGAAATATTGAGAGCTTAAAATTGCAAATTAATGACGAAATTGTTGTTATCGTTATAAATAAAACAATTACTGGAATTACTTTTAATAAAAGTTAAAAAGAGATATTTGATGATACTATAGAAGTTCGACGGTAGCCGCTAATAATGTGGTGGATACACTCGTTAACATCCTTAACGAGAAAAACATATACATACATGTATACTCAGTGATAATACTCATTACAGTCGAATTTCATTTGTTGATAAGCCTGAGATTCTTATCTGTGTCTTCGTCGTTTCAGCTTTCTGTTGGTCTTAGTAGATACCCTATTTCTGTTGGTCTTACTATACTGTTTAGTTCAATTACCAGGAGATATCCAGAGAAGCTGTATTTAGAATAATTGCAATCCCTTGTTATGTAAGCAAGGACCGAGATTCTCATGTTCGTATAGGACCAAAATACGTACGTGTAGGTAACTTAGGTCGGTTCCGTGTTGTTCGGCTCGGCTCACCGATGTGGCGACTATTTGATATTCGCGTCGGTTACCCTCGATGACTTCGTCAAGTTAGACATTGCTCACAAAAGGGGCTGGACGTGAGCAAACTCACGTCGCTTCCACTTCCTCCATACGCTGCGGTGGCGTACTAGTATATGTAAAAAACTTAATTAGGTTGTACTTTGTTACCGGATCTTCTCATGTATATTTTGAGAGTATTTATCAAAGAATTGTTAGTGATAAAATTTATTCTTTACTTATATTCGTAACCTTCTCTATTGGAGTTTAGACAGTTCATGGCCTCTGGCGCAATTGCACCTCAATAAGGGTTACAATGCCTTACCAGATCGAAGTAAGATCTAAGATGGACGACGGAGATCTAAGATCTTTAAAAAGAGAAGAGAAAAAAGAAAGTACAGAAGGATTACACCGTTAATGCCATCGGTTACAAGAATTTATCAATGAGCCCTTAACACACACAATAGTTGCTCCAGGAAGGATGACGGAAGAACATGGAGAGGATTAATTATTAAATGTCTTCAAATCAAGAGTGAATAGGCTTTTGCTGAAAAAGAAGAAAACTGATGTCCAACACTGCGATCAATCTCATATAAAACACCTCAAACTTGTTCCTAGAGGACTGCTAGGTACCCAAGCATGCAGACTACCACCAACCAAATAATACTTCGTTTGAAATGTGATAATATCAGATTACCAGAATAATTGGGAACAATAAAGAAGAACTAAGTGAAAACAGAGCTAAAAATTTAATATTATCAATTCCTGGGTCAATACATTTTCGAGATCATTTACGAGTATGATACCAGTTAGATTCTACCGTATATTCGTAATGCTATTTATGACAGAACAAAGGATGTTGCAGTCCTGAATTGCAGAGCTCTGGAACTTATTACTTCCTGATTAACTCTTGACTTGAACTCTGGAAGATATTTTCTATATTATTGAATATTAAAGTAAGCAACTTTTTTTTTATTTGCTTTAGTTTAAGTCTTAAGTTTGTGTCGTTTATAAATCCGATGATAGGTAGGCATTGACTGTCGAGAGTTTAGGCTGTATCAAAAAGTTTTCTTTCATTTTTTTGTTAAGAATGTTATAATTGATGTAGGGAATTAGTAACCTTTGACTTTCGCTAAGTGACCTATTCGTTCCTAAGACGAAATCAATGCATGTCATTCCATTTACTATGAAGCTAGGATTGTATTTATTTGTTTGTTTACCATGTGGCGTGTTACCACTTTGCGTAAAGCGGGTGAAACATCGGAGCAAGGTTCAAGCCCCGTCAAGGGTTCACTGAGAAGGGGACGCGAGAGCCCTAAGTACCATTTTGTCAGACTAAAGCGCTGTCTGTTGTTACGGTTTTTTGTACGTTTTTTATGTTTGGTTTATTTCTCATGGAACATAACGCACCTGACGATATGCTAAACGTAAAAATATAAGAATAAAATTTAATTGTGAATTATATAACTTTTCTTGTGCATATATTTGGCGCCCAATACGCCTATTATATACACCTAACGTACCAAAATTGAAAAGTTCATAAGATATAATTTGTATTTTCTACACTTTGTATAATTTTGTATTATGTTAAAAGATGTCCGGAGGAGTTTCTTCTCCTGAATAAAAAAAATTACCCAAAACGCGATAGATTAAAAAAAATTATATTCATATGAGTATTTTTAATACGTACATAATTAAAGAAATTTAGATTTGAACTACTTTCAATAAAAAGGTTTTATTCTATAGTGTAGTATACACTCTTAGCAAATTAAGAATACGTCAATTTCTTTTAAATTATCTCACAACAGACAAACACGCAGAGAGAATATTATTGACGAGAGCGAGTTCCTAGTATCAGAGATCATTGGTTTTACGATCTCTAGCATGTTATATAGGTTTCTAGCAATAGTTGTAGCACAAACTGTCGCTTTTATAATATTAGTAGCAAAGGGTAGTGGGACAATTATCACCAATAACGAATGGCGCTGTACAGGCTTACATAAGCGGTAAGAAGGATAGTAGGAGGCGAGAACCGTTCTATTTTAATAGTGCTGCTATCTTATCACCGAGTTCCGTCACTTCGTACCCTTGTTGCGTGTCTAGTGGACACCAAATTTGATAGGAGGGCTTTGCCGGTGTCGTATTTCAGATAAGCTCACTTAATATCCCGATATTCCGAAATAAACCTCGTATAAGAAATAACGTAAAGACGATCAGCTTAGGTTCGGCAATGAGCCGGATAATGGTCTTACCATCTTATTGCTATAAGTAAGGGATCTTTGCGAATGAGCTTGACTGAAGAATTGTTGGCGATGCGTTAGTGACCTTACTGCCGCACTCGGAGTTGGTAACGGTTACTTTAATCGTGATTGTGCTTAATGTTTATCACTGGATGTGAATCACGTGTCCAGTTTATGCGTTTATATCCTTAGTGCATTATAAAACCAGCCAGCCAGCCAACAAGCTAAGCCAAAACTGGTAGTGTGTCTTTTCTGTTTCTAGATAGATTCGTCAAGGTTCCGTATAATATGTGGATCTCTTGAAGTTTCACAATGCCCATCCGTCTTACTGTCTATTCGTAGATATCAGGGTTCCTCAACCAGTGGGATGCGCCTCCCTTAGAGGCATGGCCGGTTTTCAGGGGAGCGAAGCATTTTATAATAATTAAAATAAAAATTTCATATTAGTTCATAGATTTTAATTATTTTGTACTTAGTAAATGTTTATAAAGGTATTAATTACCTACACAATAATTGTAATAAAAACTATAATGTTGTTTTACTACAACTAAACACTCATGAATTACATATATTTTATTTGGGGAGGCATGAAAATTTTCGTAAGTCGTTCAGGGAGGCGCGACCCCAAACAGGTTTAGAAACGCTGATCTATACCTAAGGCCCTTAGAACATAGCCGAACTATATAATGTTAGCATAACCTTAACATTGATATAAAACCAAAACAATACAGTTTTGAATCTATAATATTAAACATATCTAATTGATTAGCAGCATAAACAACAAAGACGTCTTACGATAGTCTACATAATTCAGGATGCTTTCACAGTAATAATACAGTCAAATTGAAAGAGATTACACCGGTTTAAAATATAACCATTAAAGGTAAAGCGAATTAGCGTTTATCCTTACGGTATAAAGTCGAATCACTTTACCCAAGCTGAGATATTTGGTTGCGAATTGCCGCCAAAACATTAGTTAATTCCTACCATCCCTCGTTAATATATTTTTTGGATTACTTAGTAAGAAATCCTATTATGTACTAAGAAGTTCTAAATATTTATATATGGTTTTCTTACTCGTTTGATAAACATCAAACAAGGAGGCTAATGTTTATTCATTCCGCATTAACATTAAAATTATTACGATAAATCTGTCATTAGTTTCTAATCCCCAGCCAGCCTGAGTGGAATACTAAAGAAGATAAAATAAAATGCCGTCACTGTAATCGATAGCACCTTCTCTCTACGAACTGGATTAACCCATTTGAAAGATTAATGGATTCTGCGCTGTATAATGGCTTCCAGTAAAACATTGCACAAATGCGTTTTTTTCATAAAATATATTTTTTAATTCATTTTGTAACTACAATGTATTTTAGTACGTTGGCTTGGGCATTTTTAAGTTGGGGAATACTTATTGAGCCCGCGAACTGTTACCGTAACAACGGCTACTGCTAACGCCAACTATGAAGCATACATAAGTTGCATGTTGGCAAATCTTTGATGGTTAAATCTTAAAACTTTACTAGCGACGATATCTCTGTATTATAGAACGTAAGCATTTAAAAATAAAAATAAAATCATTAACATGAACTTGATACCATACAAATGGTAGGAACTCGTTAAAGGTCACTGAAAACAACATTTATATAAACAGTTTTTCGATACTGAGTCCTTCAATAAAAGCTTTTTCTGTATTTGAATTGTGTGTTTGAATATTGATTTATTTGGAAAGATGTCGGTAAACAAGAAAGGACGTATTTAGATCGTCGGACGTCGGTAAACAAGAAAGGACGTATTTAGATGACATTAGCATTAGGCAATTGGATTCGTTACTATTCCAAGATACTAGTGCGTTACCCACATTAGTGGAATACGGTTCTGGCTTGACACAAACGTTACTTTCAAACTAGAAGTTGGCACCAACCAGCCACAAATTCCTTTCAGGCATATCATGCAGTCACTTCAAACCGCATAATTTACTCACAGATAAATTTAGTTACATTAAATCCGTTAGATAACGATATTAGTTTGTTTCGTATTTCAATTTCACATCTTTACCTATCGATAAGGCAACTGACAATGGGTAAGATGATAAAAAAGCAGTGATTATTAAAAAATATTCTTAAATAAACAGACGTAATGTTACTTCTATCAATATTCTACGATACTATTTACAGATCACTTGGCCAGCGTGGTGGACTATGGCCTGCATCTTTCAAATCGTGAAGCGCGCCCAGCAGTGGTTCAGTTTCGAATTGATAATGCGTAAAGTTTGGTGAAAAATGATTTTGTCATTCACTCAAAAGACAGTATTCGTAGAAATTTTAAACAACCTTTACAAATACATTGTTTCAGCGCAAGCAGTGTAACAGCTTCCTAATATATAACCTCCAAAAATACCTGCGTATCATCCACGAAAATTAGTAGAAATCCTTAGGAATGTATGAAATATTAAGCCTATTAATTATAGAGATCACAAAAGAGTCGCAGAGTAAGCCGTCGAGGACGGCTCAGATCTTAATGATCACGTGATCCCACTCGAGGGAGGCGCGGAGTCGACACAATTACCTGTCTTAATGGCGTTTTGCGCTTTTGTCCCGCCTCATACTACACATTGTTTTGGTTTTACTTTCATCTTCAAATTTATTAATTCTGCTGTTATTTGTAACACATCTGTATCATATTTCTAAATATTTGGTTTACTTTGTTTAGAATTTTCTTTGAAATGTCGAAAAATAATTATATTTTACTAATCTTACTGCAAGCGCTAATAGCATAGTGGTTAAGAATTCGGCCTCCTACTCGGAGGGTTTGGGTTCGAATCCCAGGGAGCACACTTCTGACTTTTCGGAGTTATGTGCGTTTTAAGCATTTAAAAGTCACTCGCTATAACGGAGAAGGAAAACATCGTGACGAAACCTGCATGCCGGGGAGTTTGCAAAACTCAAAGGTGTGTGAAGTCTGCCAATCCACACTTGGCCAGCGTGGTGG
>DWJZ01003939.1:0-16138 GCA_018249125.1 Asbolis capucinus | reverse complement strand
CCTTTTTTTTTTCTTTTTATAACACAATATCAAAAAACTGAGAAGCACGTATTTCATTTATTTAAATAAAGCATATTTGTTGTGAATTTCAAGCAAATCGGTTGACATTTAAGAAAATTCCCATACAAAATTTCGTCTCCCATTCCAGCCAAACCGGGGAATCATTCGAAATAAAAAGCATCTTAAATGTTAATCGGGGATATAAGTAATAACTTTACAAAGTTTCATCGAAATCTGTCCGCGGGTTTTCACGTGGTGCGCGTTCAGACAGACAATAATTCCAAAAAAATATATTTTCGTGCTCTACCTCAATATTAGTCTCCCCCTCATAAAAAAATGAAAAAATATTCAATGTACAGGAAAAATGCACTTTGAGTTTTAATATAGTATAGATAGAGCAAAGTGATATACTACAGTTTTATAAAGGACATCAATGGTCTAGCTGTTACAGTTATGACACAATAACTACTTTTTTCTGATACCTCTTCCCGAGCCAAACGAGGACAGTTATTTTGTATAAGCAAGTTAAAGGTACTCCTGAGTTACGGCAGGTTGTTTACTCTGTAGTGGATTACATTGAAACCAAGTTGTAGCAAAAGATACTCACGAAAAATTGCTTTAACACTCACTAACTACTGCCGCACTCAAGTCATTTAATAGTTAAATAAAATAAGTTGCTCCCTCACATAAAAGGGTCAGTTACCGATTCGCTATAAACAGCATGTTTGACGATTAATATAGAAATATATTAATATAGAATACCTAATAAACTATGTTATTAATACATAATTATAACTAACAACTAACTAAATTGATATAGTCGGATTCGCCCGACTAGAGTCGACATGTCATTAATAAATTCATACTATATTATAAAATCTCTATTTAAAATGAAAAATCAATTTTTTTTTCAGAATCAATGTCGAGTAATGACTGCCACGAAGACACTTCACCTCATATCCCAGTGATTAAAAATGCACGTACGTCACAAAATAATTCGACAGGAGATGCCAATGTTAGGGCAAGACAAGCCCGTCTCGCCAGGGACCTCAGCAGTTCAAGGTAAGGCTCAAGGCAAATATTTAATTGATTAATGAAGAGTAGTTTAATTATGTTAATTATTGTATTAATTTATTTAAATACATTAACATACCTTACGAACTTTCCCACAGGCAAGACTAGTTAAATAAAAATTAGAATTAGTTAAATGTAGAGGTTGATTGAATATAAATCAAATAAGGGGAAAGGAAGGAGTAATTACTAGTCTCATTTCTTTTATTTTATTTATTCATATGTACATTTTCTTTTCTCATTCCTGTCTCCTTGTTTGTTCAAATATTACCATTAAATTCATTTCCTTCCTTTCCCTTCCCCTAGAAATAACCAGGATCCCAAACTACCACAAATACAACAAAGCAGTACTGATCCAAACATAGCTAAACCGGTAAATAAAAATAAAAATATGACGGTAAATAAAAAGAAACAACAACAATTGAAAAAGCTAGAAGAAATAGCTAACAAGCATAGTGAAAGAAGTAAGAAAATTGTTAAAGAACAAAAATGCAATAACATTAAACAAGATAAAAAAGAAATTGCACAAAAAAGTCATATACCTGTTCCAAAAAAAACTAGTTATAAACGTAAAAAAGAAATTATAAAAGATAATGATACTGATTCGTCAAAGACTTGTAAAGAAACATTGACGCCTAAACAAGGATCAAAGATACCAGACGATGTTGTTACAACTCAAGTATGTATAAAAGAAAAAGAATATAAAATTAAAAAACAAACAATAAAACAAATTACAGATAGTGCCATAAGCCTCGACAGCCTAGAAGAAAGTCCTCTTAATAACGATGATGATAAAAATTGTCAATCAGTTGGGATTAATACTGAACTACTTTGCCCATGTGTACCTTGCGTGATACATACATCAGATCCTAGACCGAGTAAAAATAAAAATATCTCAACAAAACCTATTGGTAACGAGAAGAAACAACTTACCGAACAATCAAAACCAAGTGTAGAACTTTTGTACCGAAACCCTAAAATGGTTAAAACATGTGATAGCCCAACTAAGGAAATTTATGAGATGCATTCTGAAAAGTCATATGTAAAGTCAAGTCAAGAAAATGAGAATAGTACTCATGAACGAAATGAAGTTAGACTTCATGAAAAACACAGGAAAGAAATCACCATAGAAATATTTGAAAGTGACAAGACTAGTCATTTTGAAAATACATTAGGACAAGAATATAATGATGACGATAGTCATTTATCAGGAGAAAAGTATGAAGAAAATTATGAACATGACCTAAGTGAAGATAATTTAGACGATTCAGCAGAAAAACGAGAATCACATTATGATAGTGGGGATGAAGAAAATGCCACTGACGAACTTGGTTGTAGACATGGAAGCGGTGAAACTTACACAAAGTTTTCTGAGAATCCCACAGACCTAGAAGAATTCTTTACATTGACTAATGATATAATGGAAAAAGAAAACAATGAGAAGACATTTAATGACAACGAAGTTGAAACACTGCATACCCCACGAACAACTTCAATCGAAGCTTTAAATACAGAAACCGAATTTACAAGCGACAAAACTCATAAATATACGTTTTCTAACACTTTAGACGAATTAAAAAATGACTTTAAAGACTTACTAAGCAGCACTGCGACACCAACTATAGACCATAACATAACATCCAATAAGATTGAGGAAAACAGAAATATTTGTGATATGGAACATATAGTTATTTACGAAGTAAAACGTAAAGATCAAACAATAGAAAGACACGTCGAAGTCCAAGAAGAATCTAAGTTAAAACTTCCATCCATTTCCGAGAGTAATAAAGTTTCTAATAAAGACAGCAGAAAGAAGGTTACTAGTCATAAAACACCTAGTAAATACAAACTATTAAGCCAGCAACAAAGAAACAATAGAGAATATCGGACTTTTACTGTGGATCAGCATAGAGAAGATTCAGATGGTCAATCTATATCGTCCGAAGCGCCGCCATTAAAATTGCCAAGAATCGAACTGAAAAGGTTTTGTGGGTCCTACTTACTTTCCTTTATCCCATATAATAGTATTTCTATCCCCTCATATTTCTTACATCGTTTACCGAAGACGTTGTCAACATCACTCACAAGGGCACAGTTTACGTTACATCTTTTTAATTATGTTTTTGGGAAATATTATGTATGTTTTTTTTTACCATTCTTGTATTTTACGTTTTTTCAGATTGGATGACAATTACGATCCATTTGCTTCTGCTGCTAGGCAAATGAAAGAACTTATGTCATCAGACACTAATTTGCCCAAAAAAATGCAAAACTCCACGAAAGACCCCAGTAGAACCCTTCCAATCCTCAGAAACACAAAAGAAAAGACTCCCACAAATACAAAAATGATAAAAGATTCCATTAACAAAACATATCAGAAAACTCCAACACTACAGCGAATGAAATCATTTGGTAGTACTAGTAATGATAACAGTAACAACACTTTCGGCGGTAGATGTAGTTCATTTAGAATTAATAGAAACGACAAAAAATCTAGTCAAAAATTAAACACAACATACACTAAATCCAGTAAAGAAAATATTAGTGCAGTGGAAAAAACTTATTTTACTCGTAATAATGCTTTGAACAAATCTTTTTCAAGTTACAGTAGTTCGAGCTACGGTACGCCAAAACCAAAAGATAAAATCCCAAAAATAGCAACTTCCATGCATCATGGATTTCAAAGAACGACGATAAAGCAACCTCTCAAACTCGATAAAATAAAGAGAGATGAAGAAAAAAAGGACTTTGTCAATCTAGATTCTATCCTTGCATTTGACAACATTTCTTTAGCAGATAGTAATTACATTGACCCTCGGCTCATAAATGAAAATGATAACTTGCCCATCAACGTTAACACTATACTAAACAACCCAGATATTATCAGTAGTATGGAGTCTTTACTTACCACTGAAAATTTACCAGCTAAGTTCGAATCTTTCAGTACGTGTAACACAAATAACAAACCTAATAACACATTGGATTCATTTGTTAAAAACGAAAACAATAATAATCTTAACATGAGTAAACTCGTTGCCTCAAAAATTAGTAGTTTAGGTACACAATATGATAAAATATTTTCTTCGTTAGAACAAAGTATCACATCCAAAACATCAGCTCGAGATGATGATTCCTTATGCGAAGATTTTGATCTCGAAGAGTTTATGACATCTTTCGACGAAGAAGTCCATAAACAAAGATCTGAAAACAAGCGAACTAGTAGTTCCACTACTAGGGTAGTTAAGCATTGTGATACCAACAAATGTTTTGAAACACATGCAGTTAATTCACCCAAGGTAGAAGCTAATAGAAATGGAATGATTCCAGTAAATAAATCTACCTCTCTCGTTTTTAGCAGTAACAATCTTGTGGGCGATAAACTTTTCCCTTCCTCTGTCAAACGGTCCACTTCCCTCCTCGACTCCCTTCAAAAGAAACACGTACAGAAGCCTGAAGCCAGAAGCAAAAAGACAGACCAGCTCGAAGAAGATCTAATGAAGTCATTAAAAGATTTCGATAAGTTGTACGACAACGAAAGAATCGAAAATTGTCAGCCAAGCAAAGATTTTGCTGATAATAACAGAAATATTTATAATGGGACGGCGAAGAAAGATTCACATAAAAAAACCGATCACCGAAGAACTGATAACATTTCAAATGGGAACTACACGCCGAATGGAAAAGCGACCAATGACTCCGCTTATAGCAGGTTAGTCAGGTAAATTAACTATTTTTGTAAGGATAAAGTATCAAATGAGGGAATAAATATTGTTAGTATTAAAACAATTCATATAATTTTGATGTTTTGTTTAAGCCTTAACAGAATATCTCCGTCGAAGTTGTCCGTATGTAACGCAAAGGAGTTGAATGGCGAAGTGTCTCTGGAACGGATACCAGCAGCTTCTGATACAAATAGTAGTCAGAAAGATGATGCTCGTTCTGAGTCCAGTGATGAATTCCTCGCAATGGAGCGCTCGGCTGAGTTGCAAGACCCACTGACTACAAGCTCCCAGTTGCAGTACAAGGAACTTAAGTTAAGTGGAACTCAATTAAATGGTGAGTAACTTTAACCTATTTCGAATTGAAAATCGTTTATTTCACTTGGGTATTTTCAATACATTTATGAACGTATTTTTTTTGGAGTCTACCACCGTTTCGACAAAGAGAAGAAACGGCTAAAGAAGTTTCTTAAGCCTCATGTTTCAGGCTTCAACCCATTGATGATCTAAGCACAGGTATCTGAGAAGGCCTTGAGCATACTCCACTATGCTGGTGGAGGGGTTACTGGCCAATCCAAGCGTCGGAAGTCTATGCCGCCCGCAGGCCTTTGTTTAATTAATGCTTACTAACGATATCGGCCGGAACCGACGGCTTTACGTCCCTCCAAAGCACAGAAGCGCTGATTTTTTTTTGCTACTAGCGGTCACCCATCATCTTGACAACCGCGCCCGCTATTGCTTAACGTTCTCGATTCCTTAAAATCGGTATTAAGATTGATTTCACACGCTTTTTCACAGCTCACGCTTTTCTGGGAGTCAGGGTTTCTGTTTATGATGTACCAAAAATTTTTTGCTAAATAAACGATTTCACTTTAACTGCTATTAATCAACATTTATTTTGTAGATTTATAGCTTAGTGGTGTAAATGTTGGCTTATCTCAACTATATAACTTTCTTTGGACTCACACGCGGCCATCTGACCCCAACCTAAGCGTTAACTTGTACTATTGTTATCAGACAACTGATAAACATACATGTATAATTTTAAGTGTATGTACTTATATTGATATTTACACCCAGACGCACAGATCAAACATTCCTGCTCATCACAGAAAAGTTTGACCTGGGTGGGGATCGAACCCGCTACCTTCGGTGTAGCAGTCATGTTCAAAAAACACTAGACCAAGTGGCCAGTCAAATCAATGATTTTCAATCTGGGGTCGGTTATTAGAAAAGCGCGCGAGCTCCCGCGCGTCATGCCGCCGGTCTCCGCCGAGCTCGAGCGGGTCGGAGAGCTCGCTGCAGCGGCCGCGCTCGCGCTACTGCCACGAGTGCGGCAGCCGGTTCCCCGTGCACACCGCCAAGTTCTGCATCGAGTGCGGCGTCAAGAGAGTCGCGGTCTAGTGTGCGTGTTCGGAGTTTCGTTTGTTTCTTGTCAATTTTATAAAAAAATGCATATTTATTTATTACATCATAGTAGTATTACTAGGAAGAAGTATTACTATTTTATACAAAATACTAGTAATATTACATAGTGTTATTGTACATAGTCTGTTTATTTTAACACAATAACCACCACAATAATAACAAGAAAACAGTCTTCTTTGTAACAATGTGATTGTATGGTAACATACTTAACTTAGATTGTATTTTGTTTAAAATACAGTGTAAGATGAAAAATGGATAGTACTATGCATATTACATACTATATGGTAACATTACTATGAAGTATTAACGTAAAAATGTGTTTTATCTTAAACGGAGTTGAGAAAGTAAGATGATGGTTTGTGTGCGTTCATCTAGTCTAATATTTTTGTCGAGGTAAAAGCTTTATGCGGAAATAAAGTACATATTAAGTACTATAATTTTAATTCTGACCATTTATATTAACATAATATAACATATGGTATCGAAAATATATAGGACTATGTCGATATGTGAATTTGGTTCACTGTTATTTCTAATTGATGAAGTTTGTCGCTTTTAATAATTGCTATAAATGTGACGAGGCGCATGACTTACAAGATCCTTACAATATAATTTTAATAAACGACTAAAACATTAAAAATGTCGATATTGTATGAATTGAATGTATTTACAAGTTATTGTATGAAGTTGGTATGTATCAGTTTTGTGTTTGAACTAGCTATTCTTGTGTTAGTTTTCCCTATACCGTTAGCGCAAATATAATACGGTATTGATTGAAGATGAAAAGTATAAGTGAAATTACATTTGAAAACCTTTTTCTTCAATGCTATGTCGTATTGAGTTTTGAAATATTGATTAATTATCAAAATATATGACAGAAATGCATCGGCAATCACGAATATTGAATGTATTTGAAATCAAATAACTACATGTTATCATGATTTGAAAAATGTACAATTTTAAACTGAAATTGACCAAAATATGCGCACAAATAGATCTTTTAATGCTACTTATATACTTAAGATATGAAATCCATTTTTTTATAACTTAGTTCTATTTTATGTAAAAATTAATATATTTCATTTAACAATGTTACCAAATTATTTGTAACTATTTTAAAACTAATTTATGAAATGTGCCTTTTTCTAATGCATTGTGGCCTATTGTTGTGTAGACATTTTATTTATATATTTTTCTGAAACGCTATTATCTGGTTTTAGCTTAAAGGCTTTCAAAATTTTAATATCTGTGATATACAATGAACTCAAATCAATCGCTAATTGAATGGAATCTAAAAACGTGCCAATTTTTCTTTTCAATTTTGAATAGCTTCATTTTTTATTTTATTTTGTGTTTATGTTTTGTTAGAGAGAATATTTGTTTTTTTTTATATAGTATTTTAGTTTCTTCCAGAGATTTTCAGTTGACTTTTCTCGTCTACATAGGTAGCCATTATAACAAGACTGATTTGATTTTCAATATATTGATGTGACGGTCCTGACCTAACTGTTATATTGTTTTTAACAAATAAATATCATGTAATAAATTAACATTTTAATAAAAAACATCTTTTATTTGTACATTCTTAGTCTAAAATTATGTGGTTTTAGTATTATTAACATTTATTTGATAAAATTTATACTATAGCTACAGAGAAAAACCAGTGTTTAATATTATTATACACACAAACTACCTTATTTATAACTTCTACAGCCTAAAAGTGCTTCTATATGCCTTTCTTGGTGGTATGGCTCCTCTCACCCTCAGTCTACGTAAGGCCTCTCGGAGATGCTTGGGCTGCAGTGGGCCAGCTTCCCCTGACTTTTCCAATACTTCCAGTGCTAAAAAGAAAAGTGTCTATGTTAGCTTCTTTAGTTACCTGAATTTGAATGAGTTTGGGCTTGTACTCTCAAGATCAAAACTCTTATATTTTAAATTAATATTCATCCATCAAAATGTTATTAGATGGATTTGATGATAAAAGCAATTACAATCTTTCAACACAAAACGCCTGTAATAATATGATTAGTATATCAACTGTGCTGCCAATTTGCTCAGCAAACATTACTGGAGGTTTTTAGTAACAAACACTAATAATTAAATGTTTAACAGGGTAAATTTTGTATATTACATGTTTTTTTCATTTTGATGCAGGGAGGCTTTATTATCGTTATTGAGACCACACATTTTTTTTATTTATTTATTGCCTGTCTGTCTGTTGGAGCTTCATGCAAAAACCAATGGACAGATTAAGATGAAACTTAAAATAATCGAAGTTTAAAACCCAATGGTTATAGGATAGTAATACCCAGAAAACTGCTTTGTTCCTGCAGGGTAACAGATTAAAATTGGTTTGGCAACTCTGAAACTAATGGACTAATTTAGATGAAATTTAGCATGTTTGTAGCTTATGTAAGAACACTGGTTAGAGGATACTTTTTATTCCTGAAAACTGCTTTTTTCCCGTGTGACAGGTTAAAATTAGTATCGAAATTCTGAAACTACTGGATCACATTTGTTTCGAAGCGAAGTGAGGGCAATTTCTTATCTAAGAATAATTTTTTACATTAGCTAGGGACACAAACTATGCAGCTCCAATAACGCAGCTTTGCGTTTCTAGTGGTTCTCCTGACAACAATGACACATGAAATACCACCCGCACCATTATCCTTATAATAAAAAGGTTGCTGGAACTGTGCTCCAAGGTTAGTTAGTAGTGAAGTGAAGAATAAAGTTACTATTTCAAAAGTAGTAATTGTGTCTTTTTAAAGATAAAAAGAACTCTCACTCTCCATACCTTCTTCAACGACTTCTCCAACAAATACTTTAGCAATGCCAGACATAGCGATGACAACATTCTGACCGACTGAACAGCCTGTGATGGTTTGCATCAACCGCTTCACAGCCGCCTTAGGGAATGCGGCCCTCCTGTACATTTCATATCGATCTAACTGCTCTTCTGTGAAGTTTGAGACTAATACTCTGAAAATACAATAAATTTAACTATGTATAGAAAAATGTAATCTTATATACTACATATAGCTCATAGTAAAAGGAGAAAGTTTATAATACTGAGGCTATAGCCGAAAAGGTAAGGATTTCCTTATATCACTATCCCTCTTTACTTAGATTGTATTTATACCTAATTAAGTTACTAATTTGGGTAAATATAATTAATTCTATATTTAAAATAAATGATTTTATACTTAAATTAAATTATTCAATAAATTATATTTAAATTTTTTTTTACAACATAATCCGAATAAATTTATTTTATACGTAAAATTGAGAAGTTATTAGAAAAAAATATATTTTAAACTTACTGCATTTTTTCACGTTCCTCTTCCTCCAACTCCTTCTTGCTCTTCTTTTCTCTTTCTCTTTCACTCATCAGCGCTTCTTCTGCTGTTAGTTGTTCAGTTTTAAGATTTACTGTCTCACTTTGCTGGAAATCGATCATGTTGGGCATGACAGTATTATCCATTGCATTTTCAAGTTCAGTGTAGCTGTCCTCAATGTTAGACTGTTTGTCTTCAAGATTCTGGGTCTGATCAAATGAATAATCATTAATATAGCTGTCATATTGATCATTGACGTCAAGAGAGTCTGACTGAGCGCCTATAAAGTTGTCTGAGCTCTCTGTATAAATACTACCAAGCTCATCTCGGTGTGAGCTTTCTATATTATGTATGCTATCGGTATATGTCTCAATAACTTCATTTTGTATACTTGTATCTTGAATACTTTCCCCATAGTTAACAAGTGTAGTATCTGAAAATGAATAATATTCGATTTTAATTGTTATATTATCTTCTACAACATATACAGAAATAAACGAAGTAAACTTACATTCTGGTTCATCTTTTAATAACTTTTCTTCGATTTCAAGTGATATTTCCTGAGAGTCATCTTCATTGGAATCACTGTGATCCAATTCATGAACTAGTTCATTGTCTAAAAAAGTTAATATAGTATGCATAGTAAGAATATATTTTAAATATTAGACACCATAGAGTTCTTTTGTCGATTCTATTAACTTAAAAAACTATAAGTAAAATTAGAAAGATAAAAGCAAAATTAGAATAGAATGCAATACCTTGATTATCTCCTTCACATTGCTTCAACTTAAGGCAAAGGCTAAATATTAGAGAAAATACGTAAATTACTAACCTCTCAACCGTTCAGCTTCAGTCAAGCCATCGTTGCTAAGATTATCAGTCATATTAGCCAAATTAATCTTCTGCTGTTTTATTCTTAAGTATACTAAAACATTCGTACACCTATTATGTTGAAATCGTAGGCACAGTATTCATTCCAACATTAGAAGAAATCATAACATTAGTATTGAAGTTATTTATAAATAAAACTGTCAAAGCAAACAGCCGTCAAATATATCTCAGGATAGTATGTCAGTGTCATGTCACAATGGACATTGAATGTGTCTGTCGATGTCAAAAACAAAACCAAATTTTGATACTATTTTGATGCTGTCATAGTCACACCATCTAATTCATTGATTCACTTTGTCAGAAATCTGAAATACGGCGGATGTGTGGATGTTGATTGTGGATTTCTTATAAACCTACGAATTTGTACTCCGGGTGCGGACAGAGAGTTCCATCATGAGTGCAATTATCAAGGCAGCCTTGTCTCGAAGCCCTGCGCCATTGGTTTGTTAACAAAAAAATATACTTCCCAGATTTTAAATATTATGTAATACAATACAAAAATGTTTTCAAGCAGCTCCGCGTCGAACTTGCGTAGTGATTGTGAAATACTCTCATTTTCTTTTTTTATTGATTGCCGAAACGTAGTTTCTACGAGTAAACGGGCCTCTTTCTCTTTTATATTTTTAGAAGCTTGGCCTACACCTATTAAAACTTATAATAATGTATATTGATTGTTACCATAGTACCGTACCGTTTACTGTATCAATTTATTTTTAAACCCTAGAAATTCCAAAGACATCATTGGTTATAATTTATTTTCCTTGTAGGCTTCATCTGTGTACAGAAACCTCCACTTATCTGTGGGTGGTGCTAGGCCTGCTAAAGATGCATCGGCAAACACTAATGCGACCAAGGCTTATACTGTGATTGACCATCAACATGATGCCCTGGTAATTGGAGCTGGTGGGGCTGGTCTCCGAGCAGCTTTTGGGCTGGTGCAGGAAGGGTTCAAGACTGCTGTGGTGACCAAACTGTTTCCTACCAGGTCCCACACTGTTGCTGCTCAGGGTGGCATCAATGCTGCTTTGGGTTTGTCTTTTTTAGTCATATCATTATTCCTAGTTTTATCAATATTTAACTTTAACAATAAACAAATATGTCAGGACAATATCTACAAAGGTTTTATTTGGTGACTTGGGTGAAGGTCATAAACCCAAAGGCCTCTGCAATTATAACTGATCTATTGTAACGGGAAAAGTACAAAGGCATACCAGTATTTTTTTATTTTATATAATAGTGCCATGAAATTGACTATTAAAGAAGTGTAAAGATCTATTCATGAAAAATTTACACAGTTACAATTATGTTAATAAATGCAACAGGCGTGCACAAATATTATTGTTTGTACTTGAAGATATTTATAAGCATGTAATTGGAAAACTATGGGCTCATTCACACAATTGGATTAGCGTTAAAAGAAAAAATTACAACACCTTGTGCAATAAATTCACACTATTCAATACATAAACAATTTGTGTAGTATCTGTGTCACAATAGTTATTGTTTGTATTCTGTTTTCATTTAAGAATATCCTAGAATTAGTTGTACAGGATAAATTGAATGTATTGGCAGTATCTTAAATGGTCCAATTTAATGTTTTGTCACTTCAATAAGAAACAAAATAATGATTTTCTGTTAATGCATTATTAATAAAATATATTTTCAGGTAACATGGAAGAGGACAGCTGGCTTTGGCACATGTATGATACTGTCAAAGGATCTGATTGGCTAGGAGATCAGGTAACTCCAAGCTTTACATAAGAGTAAATAAATAAATGTTCCCCCATGTTCCTCAGGGGTGAATCCGCCCTTTCTTGTTTGGCAGCCTGGGGGAGAGGAGTTTTCACGAAGAACTGGGGCAGAAGTGTCCAACATTTTAAATTCAAATTTTAAAACCACTTTACAGTAAATTTAAGTAATAGTTTACCTGTCCAGGCAGTGATCATGATTCTCATGATGTCTTAATGTTGCTGCTAGCATGGAGAAACCCACATTACTAATAATAAATAGAACGAACATTGATCTAAAGAGGCCCGCAAAGATTTAATTAAAATTAAACAAGCATTAAAATATTGAAGCTTTACATAAAAATTCAAATTATTTGGCCACTGGTTTGTTAATTGTTTTAGGCATTAAATCTCATCAATTATAACAGTCCCAATATTTAATTCAAGACACAAAAATGCTAAAAATAATGCCTATTTATAGTGGCAGGAATACAACACGTCCAATGTACTAAGTCTGTTTGTTTATCCAAATAAATATGAATCTATTTCAAGTGTGGGAGTGTCACACAGACCACCCAGCTAAGTACAGATTTGTTTTAGGATTGTCAAGTATCATGATATGTTTTTGGCAAAAATCAAATTTTAGGTGTTTTAAAGATAAGATAATATAGCGTTCAAATTTAATAACACAATAAATTTTGAATAGTATTGTACCATGAAATCTTGTGAGCTTATCTGTGATAGATTAATCCTAATCTTGAATGCCTTGAAATTTGAAGTAATAAATGAAAAATGAATTTTTGAACGTTATTGTTTTAAACACAGTATATGAGGTTGCTTGCTTCAAGATTCATCAGCCCCAATTTATGTTACAGACTGATAATGGAACCAGTTCTGTTGACGCATTAAGTGATACCACAGGCTATTTAAACATGTGCCACATAGTATTAATCTGTGTATTTCTTTAAAAGATTTGTAAATGTGCAGTTTTTTAGACTTTTGCGTGTTTCATTTTGGTAGCTATCTAAATTTTCATTGTAATCACTGTTAAGATAGTGTAGTCTAAAAATTCACATCGCTTCTCTAATATTAAATACAGTTATTGCAAATATTTAGTTGTGTTATGCTAAAAAGATTGGTCTCCAGTGACGAGTATATAGTCTGATGTCACCATTTTTAAATCTCTTATCAAAGTGTGGTCAAAGATTTTGCAGGTGCATTTTTAAAATGGATCATCTTTAATGGGCGTTATAATTGGGTGATGCAGTTATTTTTATAATACACAAAACTCTCAACTGAAAGTTTATTTCATGTATATCATTGATTATTCATTTCCTTTGTTTACATGACGACGTAGGAGACGACATATTCAGATGTAGGTATTTTTAAAAACAGAACGCAAAGTATACTGAATCTACCGCCATTTCGGAAAGTGCCATAACAACGAAGAGACGACAAGAACAGAATAATGCGTGAATTTTATGACTCCAAAGAATATATCGCGCCAATTTCAATAATGTCTCATAGTATTCTGAATTCTTTTTAAGCTACAATTATACATAAATAATATATATATCTTTGGATAAACATTCTTGCTCATCACAGAAAATTGTGACCTGGGTGAAAATCGAACTCATGATTTTCGGTGTAGCAGTCAGGTTCACTAACCACTGGACCAACTGGCCTGTCAATTATATAGAGCCTACACTTCACTTTTGCACCAAACATATTTCCCACTTTAATTTACTATAATTATGAAATCTTTAGGTGAAATTTCTGTAGTGATGCTTCTTTATTGTATAGGATGCCATCCACTACATGACGAGGGAAGCTCCCCATGCTGTGATCGAGCTGGACAACTATGGAATGCCGTTCTCGAGGACGCCCGAGGGCAAGATCTACCAGCGTGCCTTCGGTGGACAATCGCTCAAGTTCGGCAAGGGCGGTCAGGCGCACAGATGTTGCGCTGTTGCTGACAGGTAAGAAGTGTTGTGGGCTGTGATTAATCGATTCCTTGCCCCAAAATCCCTTAACTTGCAATTTTCATCGTTATCGTCCGAACGGATTTAATTTGTTTAGATAAAATTTACCTGCTCTAATCCGACAAACGATTCTATAGTTTAGAATTTTTGGTATAAGAGTATCTTATAATCCAAAAGTATACAAATTAAAATACGGGTCTAGCAATAAAGTAATGGCGCCTAAAATTTACAATTGGCCAAATCCTTAAGATTTAGCGAGTTTTATTTACAATCAACAGTGATAGGCGAACGGGATTATAATAGGTGCCGGATTAAACAGGATTCAGATTACGTTGCGTCCACCTTATAAGTATACGAGAATATTGAAATGAAATGAACAGTATTTATTTCTTTTTACGAACCAATAGGTCACTTAACGAAAGTCAAAAATTAACAATAAAAAATCACTATATCAGTTGAATATATTATGTATAATTACTATTAATTCAAGGCATATTTTTATATTTCACTGTATATATAAATATCTATCAGAACCGGCCATTCTCTACTCCACACACTGTATGGGCAGTCTCTGCGCTACGACTGCGAGTATTTCATCGAATACTTCGCTCTGGACCTGCTCATGGAGGACGGCGTCTGCAAGGGATGCATTGCCATCAACCTCGAGGATGGAACTTTACACAGGTATCGTCAACATCACCCCCAACACAATCAGATTTTGGGACCGGCGCTGGAGCAGAGCTCATTTTAGTCGCTTTTAATAAAGTTTTGGGAGATTCTAAACATTTGCTTGTTAGCTTTGTTGAAGGATTGAATTATCACTGGAGCCTGACTGGCTGCATACCACAAGGAGCCTTATTTGATAAAAAAAAAATCTTGTGGAATTTTAATTTACATAGGTTTCCTTCAAAATTCTTGTCACGCGTCAATGTCTTGGGTTATTCAAGTATTAATATGTATATAACAAGATGTACCTGCAGCTTCGCTTACCCACGTAAATTGTTTTTTTTATTACCAGTAGTCCAAAAAATCGCATACAAATTTTCATCCCATATCCCAAGGGAAGCCTGGTATTGTTCGGGATAAAATGTATCCTTAATATTCAACCGGGATATAAGTAATAACTCTGCTAAGTTTAATCGAAATCTGTTCACGGGTTTTAACGTGATGCGCGTTCAGACAGACCATAATTCCAAAAGTACATATATATGTATATTCGGACCCTATTTCGATATTAGAGTGCCCCCTCATTAAAGTTTTGAAAAAAATTCCAATATACAGAAAAATGCACTTTGAGTTTTGTTATAATACTGTAGATTTTCACTCTTCTAATTTTTAACGGACTTCAAGAAGAGGTTCTCAGTTCGACTGTTTTTTAGTGTTCGTTACCTCATAACTTGCTGCCTGTACCGATTTTTATTATTATTTTATTCAAAAGCTGGTGTTTAATATGGTCCGATTTAAACATAGCGATATCCGACGAGCAGTGTTAGAATTGTCCTACAACCCAACTGATATTTTAAATATGAAAGATTATTAACGCGCTAACCGTTGAACGAATTGAAACTTGGCACACTTATGGACCGCATACTTCAGCTATACACGTACATGTAAGCGAAGCCGGGGCAGAAACTAGTCTATAATTGTTGAGAATAAGCTCTTATATTGTAAATTAAAGATTTTATTATAGAGAATTACTTTTGTTCTTCCTTCTTATAACCGGCCAATAGCATAGAAAGCAATTTGCAGGAATTTAGAGACAGCCATAACATTTTACCACACACAATACAAAAATAACACAATATAACATTTATAACTACAGATTATAACAATAATAACGCTTAATTTATTGACTTCGACCAGGTTAAAGATTTGTTACTTGTTCAATGTAATTCGAAATATGTCTTTTTAAATGAATAATTTTATTTTACAATACAATACTTATTAACCTTTTTTAATATTCTATAAATTAGTGGTTGACC